>CABHPH010140926.1:24966-41286 GCA_902168325.1 Peromyscus nudipes
AAATAAATAAATAAATAAATAAATAAATAAATAAATAAATAAATAAATAAAAACAATGAGCAAAGAGCTCCTCAACTTGCCCAGAGTTACCACACAATTCGATCAGGAGCAGCAGAGGCTCCGAGCAGAACTTCTGGAACTGAGTCAGAGTGCTTTCAAGTTCCAGACACTGACTGATGCCTCCAGAACCAGTGGTTTCTAAACTCTGGTGTCTGTAAGACTCACAGAGGCAACTGGGCTCCTTTCCCAGCTATTATTCTCCAATAAGATCATCCTGAGGTCCAGAGCAATCCTCCTAAGACTGTCTCGCACAACCCCCATGTCTTTCTTAACTGAATCATCTCTTCAAGTAATGGGCAGGAAAGTGTGGATCAAATCACATCTGAGTTTGTTTAAGAAGACAGCGACACAGGCAACCTTACTATAAATGCTAAATAAAAAGACTGAATGCACATCATAACTACATCCAGTGTTATGAATGGATTATTTTCATAATGGCTTATGTCTTAGTCACTGTTCTATTGCTGTGAAAAGTCACCATGACCAAGGCAACCCTTATGAAAGAAAGCATTTAATTGGGGCTGGCTTACAGTTTCAGCGTTTAATCCATTATCATCATGGCGGGGGCAGTACATGTTGGCACATTGGCAAGTGCTAGAGCAATAGCTGAGAGCCACATCCTGATCTGTAGGCAGAGAGAGAGAGAGAGAGAGAGAGAGAGAGAGAGAGAGAGAGCAAGCACTTGGACCTGGCATGCACTTTTGAAACCTCAAAACCCATACCCAGTGACACACTTCTTCCAAAGCCACATCCACTCCAACAAGGTCATGCCTCCCAATCCTTCTAATTCTTTCAAACAGCTCCACTCCCTGGTGACCAAGCATTCAAATATATGAGCCTATGTGGGGGCCATTTTTACTCAAACTACCACAGCTAATTTCCAAAGAGATCTTGAATCTATGATTTTTCCAAGTCTGATACACACATCTGATATTCAGTTACTTGTTGCCAATGATAATAAAGAATGATTCTACACATTCTATCCATTATATCAAAAATGTGCCAGGCATTGGTGGTGCACGCCTTTAATTCCAGCACTCGGGAGGCAGAGGCAGGCGGATCTCTGTGAGTTCGAGGCCAGCCTGGGCTACCAAGTGGCTCCAGGAAAGGCGCAAAGCTACACAGAGAAACCCTGTCTCGAAAAAACAAAAAAACAAAAACAAAAACAAAAAAATGCACCACTACCAAGGTGTTCACGCTGTCTGTGAAAAATCGAGGTTAGTTGTGTAAAGACCATGAATTGCTAAATGGAGAGTCAGTCCTTGCATGTGTTAGAGCTGCCACCAAGGCCTTTCAAATGTAATGAGTCTTTCTCTGTCCTACTCACCAACTCCCAAATGATGACACAGAGACTTATTAATTATGAAAGCTTGGCCTATAGCTTAGGCTTGTTCTTAACTAGCTCTTATAACATAAATTAACCCATGCTGTGGGATAATGCTCTTGTACACTGGTTTTAAAAAAAAAGCTGATTGGTCAGTAGCCAGGCAGGAAGTACAGGTGGGGCACACAGACAAGGAGAATGCTGGGAAGAGGAAGGGCGGAGTGAGGAGTCACCAGCCAGACACAGAGGAAGCAAGATGACAAGGCAGAACTGAAAAAAGGTACCAAGTCAGGTGGCTAAACATAGATAAGAATTATGGGATAATTTAAGTGTAAGAGCTAGTCAATAATAAGCCTGAGCTAATGGCCAAGCAGTTATAATTAATATAAGCTTCTAAGCGATTATTATATAAGCAGCTGTGGGACTGCATGGGGCCAGGTAGGACTGGAAGAAACATTCCAACTACAAACTCATTTATATTAATCTACATTCTATCATGTGGCATTACCTCTCTTCCATCTTACACCTCCATGTCTCCTGGTGTCCTGCCCACCTAGATTCTCCTTTTTCTTCCTCTTCCTGGAAATCTCGCCTATAGCATCTGCCTAGCTATCGCCCATTCAGCTTTTATTACACCAGTCACAGCAAATACATCTTCGCACAGTGTACAAATATCCCACAACACTCAGACATTTCCTTCATCTTCTTGAAACAGCTCTGTGAATGAGGTACCATCATTATCTCCACCTCAGGGGCATGGAAACTGAGGCACACAGAGACTGGTATCTCCCCTGAAGTTCCAGCAAAGATGATACAGAGGCCTAAGTTCAAGACCAGGTTTAGTCTTTCCATGGCCCAAAGAATTTCAACATCATAGTGTCTGAGGACTTCCATCTGCTACCAAGAGCTCGGGGTGAATTAAACCTTCCATGTGGCCATCACCAGAACCAAGCAAGGCACTTGCAAACCACTCCTCGAGGGGTTGTTATTATTTGTATTGTTCTACTTTGTTTTGCTTTGCAGTGATTTTTTTTATTTAACAATAACATTAATTATGGAGATCACTGGCTGCTCTAAAGTGGTGATTTTCTTTAATGAATAAAGAGAACGGAAACGGATGCTGTATTAGCAACAGAAGAAGAGGAGCAGCCTCCTCAAACAACTGTACGTTTACTATGCTGCAGGGATGAACCATGTCTAGAGACAGGAATGCGTGCTTATCTCATTTTACAAATTAAGAACCTGAGGCTAACAAAACCCACAGATACTTTCTTGCCTAGCCTTCCTGCTCTCCCTCCCTGTTTATAGACAGGGATCCTAAGGCCCTCCTAGATACACACTTTCCATAGGCTTGACTTTACTATTTTGGCTTTTTGAGACAATGTTTCACTGTAACCCAGGCTAAGGTTGGCCTGGAACTCACTCCATAGCCCAATCTACCATCAAATTTGCAGTGATCCTCCTGGGTTGGGGGATTGCAGGTGTGCACCACCACAGCTGGCTTAGTTTCCATGTTTTGTTTTGTTTTGTTGATTTTTTTTTTCAAGACAGGGTTTCCCTGTGTAGTGCTGGCTGTCCTGGAACTCATTCCGTAGATCAGGCTGGGCTTGAACTCAGAGATCCTCCTACTTCTGCCTCCCTGAGTTCTGAAATTAAAGGAGTGCGCCACCAGAGCTTGGAAGTTTTCATGATTTTAATGTCCATTTGAAATAGTAGAAAAACTGCACAAGAAGGGATGGATTCTTTATATTGTATGCTTCAACCTGAATTTTTGTTTCAATGAAGATAATATGAAAAACTGAAATTCCAGATGACAGCAAAATCAGTAAGAAAAAGTTGTTGTTAAAATGCAAAAGAAAAGGCCGGGCGTTGGTGGCGCACGCCTTTAATCCCAGCACTCGGGAGGCAGAGGCAGGCGGATCTCTGTGAGTTCGAGGCCAGCCTGGGCTACCAAGTGAGTTCCAGGAAAGGCGCAAAGCTACACGGAGAAATCCTGTCTCGAAAAACCAAAATAAATAAATAAATAAATAAATAAATAAAAAATGTAAAAGAAAAAAGAGAACATGGCACCTAAAGAGACTAGCTAGACCAAAGCAGGAGAGGCAGCTCGCAAAACCAAGTCACAGCAGAGCACTACAGCACTAAGTTTCATGATTATTTCTGAGATGCCTTCAGCCAAGTAATACCATTTAAATCACAGCCAGCATCTGCCCCAACCCCCCTGTGCACACGAGTGTGACACAATGTGATGGCCCCCTCAGAGCCATAAATTCACCTGCCAGAGATCGTGAAGGAAGAGACTACTAGAAGTGGTCCACAAGAGACCTTCTCAGGAGGCTGTTCCAGAACAATCCGAAACTGCAAGGAGCAATATTACCCCCCTGACTCGTTCACATGATTAAAATCCAGAACTGTTTTAGTCTGAATTTGATATTTCTATCTCCTTCAAGGGATGAGCCTATGTAAACCTCAAAACCCTGTGGACATACCATTTTATAGGTATTTCAATAAGGAGACCAAGATCTTTAACATCTATTTGTGCTTGTTACTCCAGAGCACGGAACCAATCCACCCCTGACCATCCGGCAAACAAGAGGCTTTTGGAACCATGTCTGAGGGGGAATCTGGAGATAGGGCTCGTTCTTTCTTGTTCACCTATACCTGGCGTGGGGTCTTATATCACCAGCTCCCTAAAATACAAACAGATCACGTGGAGAATAGTAAGGAAAAAAAATTATTTTTGAGACCATCTCATACTGTAGCCTCAGATGGCCTGAAACTTGGAGCCATCTTCCTACCTCTAGTCTCCAAAATGCCAAGATCAGAGTTTGCCGTACCATGCCCAGCGTATGAATGGAGAAGCTGAAGTTATTTTAATAAAACATAAAATAACTGGAATCCTCGTCAGAGGAAAAGGGGGAGATACGAGAGATAGGAAAGGGAGAGCTTGGTGCAAGGATGTCACGTGGAACCTATCACATCATTTTCAACATGGAACCTATCACATCAATTTTTAACATTGGGGCAAGAGGTCCAAGCCTGAGCCATTAGAATCTAAGATAACCCTCATCTGCCTGTAAAGAGAACATAATATAGGATTTTATCCTATAATCCGAATTCAAGGTTTTAAAAATACAGTTAAGTCCTCAAAAGAACATCCCCCAAGCACCAGATGACCAGGCTCTATTCTAAGGTTTCGGCACTGGTGCCATAGAGGCTTCTCGGGTCATTCCCCAACTGTAGTATTGAATCTGCACATCCTATGAATGTCGTCATTCTAGGAAGGATTGTGAGCTACGGAGGCTGTGAGCTGCCATAAACTAACTATAAAGGAGAGCAAGACACCATCCTTATGCCAAGGGCATCCTCTGCATGCTAAGGAAAATAAATCAAGTAACTTCAGTGCAAGGCAGATCCTGGTGAGGCACATGCAGATACACAAAGGCACATACAGAGGAACCACATTCATCTATGTTAAGCAAATACAGCTCCTAAATCGAGAACACATAGACAAAGCCACAGAGTTGAGCTTTGCATGGGGAGGGCTCAAAACTGGGTGACTAAACACCTGACAAGAAGCAACTTAAGCTGGGCAATGGTGGCACACGCCTTTAATCCCAGCACTTGGGAGGCAGAGCCAGGTGGATCTCTGTGAGTTTGAGGCCAGCCTGGGCTACCAAGCAAGTTCCAGGAAAGGCGCAAAGCTACACAGGGAAACCCTGTCTCAAAAAAACTAATAATAATAATAATAATAATAATAATAATAATTAATAAATAAATAAATAAATAAATAAATTTTTAAAAAAGCAGCAACTTAAAGGAAGACTTCTGATGTCTGAGCTGGACAGAGCATGGTCACTTAGGGTGTGGAGTAGCTGCAAGCATGTGACGCTGCTCAGTTGCTTCTGGGTCAGGAAGCAAGGAGAAAGAAGAAAGCAAACCCAGACTATAAATCCTAAGGAGACCCCCCCCCCAGTAAACCCACTCCTTCAGCCAGCTTCCATCTCTGAAAGATCCCACCACTTCCAAAACATCGCCACTGGCTGCGGACCAAGTGTTTAAACACATGAGCCCACATTTAACAAGTAGTTTGTTGTGGCCTAACAAACCCCAAGTGCCAGGGAGCGAATTCAGATGTATCATTTTCTCTAATTAATTTCTCTGTTTAGAACGTTTGCTATCATCTAGGACAACGGTGATCAGTAGTAAGAACTAACTAAAGTCCACAGTGACCCAAAAAGCTTTGTTTTCATGATGATAGTCTCATGATGAGTTTACTTATCAAATACCTAATTTATATGCAAGGAGATGCTCAAGGTGATATTCTCAATCAGGTCTCTGATTGTACCTGGCATGCAATGCCCGCCCGCCCCCTTGTTCTGGCCTCTTTTTTTCCAGATTATTCTTACCCTTGTATTATTTATACATGCCATCGTAATGGAACATACACACACACACACACACACACACACACACACACACACACACACACGCACTCGCACACATGCATGCACCTTGTTCTTGAGTTTCTCTGGCTATAATAAGTTTTTCATGATGTTTTAGAGTTTTCAGAAGACCCTATGACTCCTACAAAATTATAACATCTTGATCCCCAAAACTGACAACAGCCAGATGTGGTGGCACACACCCATCAACTCAACATTCAGGAGGTGAAGTCCAGAGGATCAGGAGTTCAAGATCATCCTCAATGACAGGGCAAGTTCAAAGGCAGATTGGGTCACCTGAGAACCCGCTCAAAAAACTAAATGAAATAATAAAAACTGAAGGATTAGCTAAAATAATAGCTAGGACATGTGTGCATTTCCCCTCCTCCTCCTCTTCCTCGACTCCTCCTCTTCCTCGCCTCCTCCTTCCCTTCTTCTCTCCTTTATTTGGCTCTTTTGTCTGAAGGCTAAAACCCAGAGCTAGACACCCACTAATTCATCAAAGTACTTGCTGCCCAAGAATGTGGACCTGAGCTGCACATTTTTAATACACATTTTTTAAATGCTGAATGGATAAGAATGCTTGAGAAACAACACCTGAATCTTAGAGTGGCTCTCAATGTTTAGAAAGGGATTTACTTTAATTTTTAATGATGTGTGTGTGCACGTGCATGGAGGTCAGAGAACAACCTGCATGTGTCAATTCTTTCCTTCTGCCATGTGGGTTCCAGAAGTTGAACTCGGGTCTTCAGGCTTGGTGGCAAGGGTTCCTGCAGCCGTCATAAAACATGACTCAAAGCAAGCTGGGGAGAACAGGGTTGATTTGACTCACACTTCCACATCACAGTTCATCACAAAGGAAGTCAGGACAGGAACAGAGCAGGAACCTGGAGGCAGGAGCTGATGCAGAGCCCACGGAGGAGTGCTGCTTACTGGCTTGTTCCCCATGGCTTGCTCAGCCTGCTTTCTTATAGAACCCAGGACCACCAGCCCAGGGGGGGTCCCCACCCACAATGGGCTGTGTCCTCCTCATCAATTACCAATTAAGAAAATTTCCTACAGGCTTGCCTACATCCCAGACTTAGGGAGGCATTTTCTTAGTTGAGGTTCCCTCCTCTCAGATGACCCTAGTTTGTGTCAAGTTGACATAAAACTAGCCAGCACATGTCCTTACCCATTGAATCATCTCCTTGACCCTCAAAATGGATTTCAGTGTAAAAAAAGAAAACAGGGTTGTAAAGGAAACATAATTATCAAAATATTTTCAAAACCATGTTTGTGATAACATATACTTCCACTTAACACATTAAATTGCACAGCATAGTGATAAATCTAATAACAGTAGCAGTGTTTAGATAGTGTGAGAATAAATGATATTTTGAAATACTTTAAACAGCTGCAATAACATATAAAAATATTTGTAATTCCTTCTGGCAAAAAAGTCACCATATATTCCTACTGAGTTTCTTTTCTGTATTTGCTCTCAGTGACAAAGCTAATTTCCATTCAGAGATTACTGAAATCTGCCCGTTTTAAATTACAGTTACCTGCATGCTGCCATCCAAGGGGAGCTTGGGATTTCTATTCACAGTCAGTTGATAAAAATCTCTAGCATTCAAGGCATAAATGAATTTACTGTTAATTACATTGAATTTACAATTTTTTCCAAGGCATTGTACCTTATACCTGGGAGACATGAGCTACCCAGACAGAATCCACAGGATAATGAGACCAGCTGAGTTTCCAGAAGGCTTTCAGAATGAGTGGGGTCAGGGAGGGAGGGGAGGTTCTCGGGGTTGATGGGTAGGAAGGACCAGGGGCTACATGGTCTATTTGAAGGTGCAGCAGGTAGGTCAAGTGCACACGGCAGCACACAGGGAGACAGCCAGCTGTGGAAAGGGCGAGAATGGGGACAGAACCCTTTTCAGAGTACACTTTCAAGGGAAAGTGGAATCATGGTGATGGGTGAAGGAAATGTCCAAAAGCTGCGAAAGGGCTGGTGAGGGGCTCCATTAGCAGAGTGCTTGCAGCTCAATCAGCTGGACCTGAGCTGGATCCTCAGCACAGCGTAGAAAGCCGGTTTAGGTGTGTGTCTGTAATCCTGGGGCTGAAAGGGTGGAGGCGGGAGGACCCCCAGGGCTTTGACGGACAGCTTGGGTGATAGGTGACCTTCAGGTGCTGTGAAAGACCCCACATCAGGAAGTAAAGTGGAGAGCAATAGAGAAAAAACAACCTACATCAACTTCTGGCCTCCACAAGCATGTGCATGCACACACACACACCCCTGCAAAAGACAGGAGTGTGAAGGAAAACGGTGGGTTTGCCTTTACCATATTTGAAGAAATATGACAAGAGATTGAAGACAGAAATGTTTGGAAGTGGAGATAATGAAAAACAGGGAAAGGGGTCATTCCACAGTATCAGGTCATGCCAGAGAAGAAACAAGAGAGCCTTATATCTCAACAGTCTTGGACCTGCTATACAATACAATACAATACTATACTATATGTATCGCCACTGGCAGAAATTATGACCAGAATTTATATATGAAACCATAACTCCTACAAATAAGCTATCTTCTGTTTACCTTTTATATTAAACATTAAATATATCAAGGCCAAATAAAGCCAGGAAATGAGGGTTAAGATTCCATGAAAATAAATTTCATTAAATCTCATTACTTCTTGTTTTTCATAAAAATACATCTGTAGTTTGCTGCCAGAAACATCCACACTAGGATTGACAATCAGAAAGATCAAGCCAGGACGGGGGAGACTCAGGAGTAAATGGAGCTGTGTGTTAATGTCTTATGTGCAATTTTAAATCTGACAAAAAAAAAAGGTGAAATGTATTCATTACTTTGGGCATTAATTATCTGACTATTTTGAGATGATGAATCTTCACTTTGGATGAGAACTTGCCTTCTGACCAGTCATAATCAGTGAGTGCTTCTGACCCCTGACCCTTCTACTTCTTTTCACTAAAATGAAAGTGGTACTTTCTATATATCAGGCCAGTTCCAAAGAGGGCAATGCAATCCTTTTAAGCACGTGAGACAGTAACTATAACTATCCTATCCTACAAATGAGGAAATGGGGGTCCAGAGAGGTCAGTTCAATTGCCTAGTGTAATACAGCCAATAGGAATCAAGGCAGGATTCACATCCACTTGACCCCACACTGCATGCTTCTGGCTGGAGCACTACTTCATCCACTGCTCTGAGACACTGAGTGGCAGAGAAAATATACACATAGATATTCGGATCACATCCTCACCAATTAACCCTTGGTGTGCTAAGTGCCCGAGCATTTGATGCTAAGCTTAAGACTGTCATACATCATTATACTTTATACAAATACATCATAGCTTAATACTATCAACTACATTACTAATCTTTTACGTATGAAACCACAAGGACCCTACGTCAATGCTGTAGAAAGCTGGCCATTGTTTGAGCAACCCAATGCATGGCAAGTTAGGTTAATTTACTGCTGATGTTACTTGAAGCTCCACCTTGTAAAAAGGCAAGTTGGTATCATGGCACTGTGGATTACAAAAGTCAGCTTTTTTCTCTTCCTTTATTTTATGTGTCTAGGTGTTTGCACACATGTGTGGTTGTGCACCATGTGTATACAGTGTCCAAAGAGACTAGAAGAGGATGCCAGATATCCTGGAACTATTACAGATGGTTGTGAGTCACCGTGTGGGGGCTGGCACCTGACCTGGCCCTCTAACCACTGAGACACCTCTCCAGTCACCCGAAGTCAGCTTTTTTTAAACACTCCTTTTGTTCTAAGCACTCCTCTTCCATGCAAGCTGCATTTGGTCATGTACTATTTCCTTTGACATTTTCCTCTCAGGTCCCTTGGGGTTATCCAAGAGCAATGCAGCCGGTCCCCAGTCTCGGAAGTACCCAGCCGTGACCCCTCGATTCTGTGCTCAGCACTGCTCTGCTGCAGAAGGGAATGGTTTTATGTGGCCCAGGAGACAAATCAAGTATCCGGGGAAGATGGCTGAAGAGTTGGCCTCTTCGCCTGGCCTTGAGAGAGAAAATGCAAGCAGTCTCTGAGCCAGCTGTCCCTGTAACTTCAGAGGCAGGCTCAGAGTCAGGATTAAAAAAAAAAAAAAAATTAACACAGCATAGGAACAAAAGCAGAAAACTTAAAATACACACATCTTCTTTTCAAACCTCCTCTCTCAGGAGATGTGATCCACTAAATTGTTTTCCAGAGCTCTCTCTACTCACCCCCGAGACAAACCGTGGGTGCCACTCTGATACGGTAACCATAACGAAGGTTGTTAGCAGCCAGCAGGCTACCTGCCCAGCCTGTCTAGTGGGGCAGGAATTCCAAAATGATCCCTGCAGCATCTAGTGCATCAAAATGCTTTCGAACAGCAGGTCAAGGGTTCTCTTCAACCCCAGGCCTTTCTCTCCTAGGAAGAATAGCTCCCTGTTTGTTTTTTGGTTTTGTTTGTTTGTTTTTTTTTCTTTTGAAAATCTACATTGAACAATGAGTCACCAAGTGACTTCCCTTCCCTTCTTTATTTCCGAGTTCTACTTCAAAGACAAAAACACTCTTTCTTGTCTTCCTCTCCTCCCATAAACCTGAGCGACACTGTTCAAGGTCATGAAGGCGAAGGTTAAAATGAGAAAGTCCCTCGTCTGACATGGAGCTGTTTATATGCATGTGAAACATTTGAGGCAATTAAGAATTTTAGTATCTCCAGGCAAGCAGCTAAACGGCTGCTAAAACACAGCCTTTCAGAGAGCCTTCTTTTGGTGCTCCTTCATTTATTAGAATAAAGGGTAGCAAGCATCATATTTAAAATATCTGATGGCAATAATTGGGGCACACAGGATGCTGTTTGTTTATCTGTCATCATTGGGCTCCTAAATGAATACCATTTGCATTCTCTGTCACCTCCAGCTAGCCGATGCTGAAAAATACATAATGGCGGACCGTTGTCATGACAACTCCTCTACAACCACACGTTCTCTATGGCAACCCAAGCTCCCTGGAATACAAATGAAAAGCCATAGCAACGGAGAATCAAAGAGGTGATGTCTGGAGACCAAAAAGCTCATGTAACATTTATTACCAATGTTATAGATGCTTTTGTGTATTTGACAAATAAAATCTGTATTCAAAAGCAGATTAGCTAGAACACTTAAGATATAGTAAAGATCTTTTTCCCAAATTAAAAAAAAACAGAATTTAAAATATCTATGTATTATAATATACAAATAAATATAAGATATATGTAATTCAAGTCTTTAAAACAAGTTTTGTGAAAATGGACATATACTTCCCCAGCTACCAATGAACTGAATACAAAAAAATACATATGAACCCTGGACACAAAAAGATAATCACTTGTGTTTAGGTCTTATTCTTTTTAATATTGTTATTCATCCGATTGTACTTATTTATTGTTCCTCTGGTTTCTTTTCTCTTCAATGGTGTAGCTGTGCAGCTCAGCAAACCCCCAGCTCTTCTTTACAAAATGTTATATTTCAGGGGAGGAATGCTTCTGTGAGCCCTTTGTGTCATTCAAATATGAATTTGCACAAGTCATTTCTTCTGAGTGTCAGTTTCTTATCTGTCAAAGGACATGACATCTGCCTCCTCCTCGTTTCCAGCTTGCTACAAGGAGTATTGGATAACCCGTGAGCATCAGAGCTGAAGCAATCGAGCTAAATGCTCCTCTTCATGTTTGCATTTTTTAAACACTGCAAGGTCTTGTCACGTCCATGCACACTGCAAGTTGCCTAACGGACAGCTGTGCACCGGGCACCAGCTCTGCTGCCAGTTGTTGGGGTGAAAATAAGATGACTCAGACCCAGTCAGCAGGTCTCTACATTTGTAGCGTTTATGTTCCAGCAGGAAACACTGGACAAAGTATGGACACAGGAGGGCTCGGGACCACCATGGAGGAAGTACCCCAGGCATGCAATGACATGGGGGGGGTGTGGGCTGACCCAGGCTGGCTGAGGGAGGTGGCAGGTCAGAGATCTAGAAGGAATGAAGGGCAGGAATGTGACATGAGGCTTCAAGAATGAGACAGAATCACCATGGGAAGAGATGGACAGCCAAGAGAAGGGGTGGCTGTCATCAGACCCTGAAGTAGGAAATCCTCCAGTCCACTGGCAAAGGGACACTAGGTGTAGAAGTTAGACTAAGATGGTGTGAAAGCTCAGAGGGAGCCAGGCACAAATGGGGTCCTGGAAAGAACGGGACGGAGGGACGTGACTGTGTGGACCGTAGGTAGACAGCAGGTCAGACATGAGCTGAAGACGTTGTCCGGGTGAGAGACAATGGCCTGACGTACGGCAGGCAGTGGCCTTGCTGACAGAAAGTAGATGTAAATGAGCTAGAATTTGGTAGCAGAGAAAACAGGTTTGCTGGTATGTGTAGGCAGAGCAGGCCAGAGTGAATAGAAGCCAATTATCTCGCTAGTTTTTTAACACAAACAAGAGAGCTCATGCTGTCATCTGTTACTATGAGAGGCAGGAAGGGTGCAGAGGTTTGGGGTAGCAGGAAGGAATCAGGGTTGCAAGACACTAGAAGGAATCCTTGTAGCTGTCTCCACACCATCCCCCCAAAGCATCCCGATCTGAGTCTATCTACTTTTATCTCATTTTCACATGACCGTTTTCTGTTGAAGTTCACGTCACCTGAACACTGTCTGTTGTTCTTGACTAATTAGTGTTGCCAAGGCAGCCTGCCTGGGGACCAAACACAAAGGCGAGCGCATTCTGACACAGGAGCAAAGAAAGACAATATAAGCTACACGGAAGCGCTAATGTTTTGATCATTATAAGAGACGTGCATCCCAATCTAGAAGAGTCTGCACTGAGTTCAGTTACGTCCTGCTTGGGTGGTACTTGCTGAAATGTATTTGCTTACTCTGTATTCCTAGCTACACTGATGAAGCGATGTAGCATGCTTCTGACTGCTTTGGAAGTTGTTTCAACTTCCATTTCTATTTGGGTTCAGTTTGATCAGTCTGTGTGACTTGGGTGAAATCTCTGAAGCCGGACAACTGAAAGAAAAGAAACAAAGTAAACCCACGGCTCGGGGAATGTCACTGAAGTGTGGGCAGAAAGAATGCAAGACCGGAGGGTGGGGAGGAGAGCTGGGAAATGGCCACTTCTGGAAGTGCCTGGCGGATGCACACAACGGCTCACAGCACCAAGCCAGTCAAAAGTCCAGCATGGATGACGGAGGGGGTTTCAAAACCACCACCCGTAGCTGAGGAGCTATTGACAGTCTATGGCTGCCGAGGGAGAGAGGGTCACTTTTCTCTGGTAGGCTGCCCACATTTCAATGGACAGACAGCCCCACACCTATTCGCACATGGTCAGCACTAATGGACTTAGGGGGTTATTAATAACAATAACAACTCTGAAAGGGACATCAAGTCAGGTAGGAGATGGGATGGACAGGTCCTGGGCTGGAGAAGTTAGAGGGATATACTTGGGGTGGTAAGATCAAAGTGTGTGTGTGTGTGTGTGTGTGTGTGTGTGAGAGAGAGAGAGAGAGAGAGAGAGAGAATTAAGTTTAATTTTGTAAAAGATTGTCAAGTATTCTAATTCTCCCACAAGCTCATTCTTATATCTGAGTAGAAAATTAACTAGTAATAAATTTAGTAGAACATTCCTTTAATCCCAGAACTTGAAAGGCAGAGGCAGGTGGATTTCTGTGAGTTTGAGACCAGCCCGTTCTACATATTGAGTTCTAGGCCAGACAATGCTGCAAGGTAAGACCCTGCCTCAAACATAAGTGTGATTTCTGAATATTGAACAACATCTGATTATTGCAGCTCTCAGTAACACAGAGCCCAGCTTGAGGCCCATCTCGTCGTCCCAAACACCCATCTTACTGTGTGTATCTGCAGACGGTTTTCATGGGGCAACTCTCATCACTCGAAGGTGGTTCCCCTAAGTTTTATTCATCTGTCCAGACAAGATGGCCTTTCAGAGATGTCCCAGCTACTAACTTCTTTGCAATGCAAATAAAGTCAACTAGCTGGTATGCACAGCACAAGTCACACCACAGTTTTATCACAGAGTGAACACGGGAAACAAGCCCCTGAGTAACTGGTAGACCTGGGCAGAATAGCCTAGAAGCATGCCTTTAAGAACTGGTCACAGTGGCCAGGCGGCGGTGGCACATGCCTTTAATCCCAGCACTCGGGAGGCAGAGCCAGGTGGATCTCTGTGAGTTCGAGGCCAGCTTGGTCTACAAAGCAAGATCCAGGACAGGCACCAAAACTACACAGAGGAACTCTGTCTCAAAAAAAAAAAAAAAAAAAAAAGAACTGGTCACAGTAATTCTCACCATCTCAGTTTATGTGGGACGTCAGACCAATGGTCCCAAGTCATTCACAGAATGTTTTATATGTGCCCTCTTCTCTATACCAGCTGGCTCCAAAAGATGAGCAGGCATTTGCCCAAACTCTCAAGCACAGCGTGCTACTCAGAACCCAGCATGTTCTTAGTCAGTAGAGAAATTATTAGATTTTAAACTCAAAATATCACACTGAAAAGCTCTTTTGAAACAAAAATAATAAAGTATCATATTAATAATATTTTAACAAAAATGTAATACACATCCTTGGATGCCTTTTTCTCTTGTCTCCCATTTCAGTGCTGATAAAAGCTGTGAGATTACAGCATTAAGGAACCAGAGAAGGCTGGGTGGTGGTGGTGCACGCCTTTAATCCAAGCACTCGGGAGGCAGAGGCAGGTGGATCTCTGTGAGTTTGAGGCCAGCCTGGTCTACAAAGTGAGTTCCAGGAAAGGCGAAAAGCAAAATAGAAAAACCCTGTCAAAAAAAAAAAAAAAAAAAAAAAAAAAAAAAAAAAAAAAAGGGAATCAGAGAGGTCAGGAATGTCCACAGGCAGGACATTCAAGAATGTACTGCACAGTCTTTTAAGTACTTTAACTAAATGCATAATGGAACATCTCAAATTTAAATACCTGCTATGCATACAAGACAAATGCAAAATAACCTAATGTTCCTTGCTGAAATTTTAAGATGCATCACAGTAAAAAGAGAATTAGCTAAACAACTAACTGTGCTTATTAAAGGCTTTATGGACCTGGAGAATAAGATCATTACCTTAAATAGCTGAACGCTGCTGTTAATAATTAACATACATTTGGAGATAAAGGAGTAAATACAATCAAACTACCTTTACCTATATGTGACATCGCAATGAACACCACTATTTTGCATAATTCATATACACTACTGCAAACTGTTAAATGAGGATCAGAGAGATGGCTTGGGTGGGCAAGTACTTGAGTTTGATCCCCCGAGCCCATATAAAAATTCAGGACACAGCAGGGCATGTCTGCAGTTCCAGCATCCTACAGTGAGATGAGGAGGCAAATGCTGTGGGATGGTCTGTATGTCAAATTGCTCTGATTGGTCAATAAATAAAACACTGATTGGCCAGTGGCCAGGCAGGAAGTATAGGCGGGACTAACAGAGAGGAGAATTCTGGGAAGTGGAAGGCTGAGGCGGAGAGACACTGCCAGCCACCACCATGACAAGCAGCATGTGAAGATACCGGTAAGCCACGAGCCACGTGGCAAGGTATAGATTTATAGAAATGGATTAATTTAAGATATAAGAACAGTTAGCAAGAAGCCTGCCACGGCCATACAGTTTGTAAGCAATATAAGTCTGTGTGTTTACTTGGTTGGGTCTGAACTGCTGCGGGACTGACAGGTGAGAGAGATTTGTCCTGACTGGGCCAGGCAGGACCAGAAAAACTCTAGCTACAGGCAAAGATGGAAGAATCACCCAGAAGCTCTTGGGTCAGCTAGTCTAGAGTTCACAGTGCAGCCTCAGACACAGTAAGAGAGGCCCTGCCTTGGAACAGAACTGCACTGTGTGCTGCTGAGAAGATAAGTGAGGATCAAAACTACTGAATACACAATATGCACAAGCCCTCAACCTACTGACTTCACAATAACAACTGCAACCAAAAAGGGCAGCTGCAGTATTTAGCTGCAGACTGTAAGCTCTCAGATTAAATGAGGCCCATGAGAGGAACAAGGCCAGGGGTAAGAGGTCGACTGTGATGGAGAAGGGGGTCTTCCTCCTCACCGTGTATGGGAGACAGGGTGTGCACAAGGGTACACCGGGTTCTTCACTGTCAGCTTCCGAACTCACAATCTCCCTACTTCACACACACCCTCGTTAGCACCAACCAGCCCCGGTCATAAATGTGCCATGGAGTGCCACACTTCAGACACCGTAAGCAGTCTCCCTGTCTAGCTGAACCATGTTCTCTTTATCCTTATCATAAACCACAATCTTTAAATGTGTCAAGACTACTCAGTGTCCCAAATGTGTCATCCTCCTGGTCACTTACCTGTGAGACATTAGGAGGAAGAGATGCTCTTATTTCTTCCTGGCAATGGACTTTACAGAGTGACCGCTTTCAGTAGGCACCCACTCAAGAACAAAACGGAGA
>CABHPH010140928.1:356-45641 GCA_902168325.1 Peromyscus nudipes
CACAGCGCAGCCGGGGAGGGGAGGAGCCCTCCAGCGCGGAACCGGGGCTCTCTGCTCGGCCCGCCCTGAGGGGCGTGGGAGGGCGGGGCCGCGGACTTCAGACTCCAGCCCCCGACGCTCGCCTTTCCCTGACGCCCTCAGCTATCCCTGGCCAAAGGGAGCCATGTCCGCGCTACTGGGGCTCCGGCCCGAGGTGCAGGACACCTGCACCTCGCTGGGGCTGATGCTGTTGGTGGTGCTGCTCATGGGGCTGGCCCGCGTGATCGCCCGGCAGCAGCTGCACAGGCCCACGGCCCACGCCTTCGTCCTGGAGTTTCTAGCCACCTTCCAGCTCTGCTGCTGCACCCATGAGCTCCAACTGCTGAGCGAGCAGGACCCCGCGCACCCCACCTGGACGCTGACACTGATCTACTTCTTCTCCTTGGTGCATGGCCTACCCCTGGTGGGCACAGTTAGCACCCGGTGCGGCGTGATGATGCAGATGATTTTGGGGGGTATGTCCCCCGAGACGGGTGCCATGAGGTTGTTGGCTCAGCTGGTTAGCGCCCTATGCAGCAGGTACTGCATAAGCGCCCTGTGGAGCCTGAGTCTGACCAAGTACCACTTCAACGAGAGGAGCTTAGCTTGCAAGAATCCCATCCACACGGACATGTCCAAAGCGATCATCACAGAGGCCATCTGCTCCTTTATTTTCCACAGCGCTCTACTGCACTTCCAGGAGGTCCGAACCAAGCTTCGCATCCACCTGCTGGCTGCACTCATCACCTTTTTGGCCTATGCAGGTTTGTCATTCCCACAAAACACTAGGCAGTCCCGAGCCTCTATGACCCAAGGTTCCAACTTCTTTACCGATACAGTCGAGTCCCCTACTCCAATAGGATGGAAATACTTACACCCTCTCCCGGGCCCCTTATTATTCTAACCATCTCGCAGCTAGTGCCTAGCAGTTGGAGCCAACATCCAGATCTTCATTCAGTGCTGTTTTGAACACCCAGAGAAAGCAGACACTCCGGTGCCGAAACTAAGATCTTGTTAGATTACTGCCAAGGGCTTAGATAGCCTGCGAAGGAGCTGTTTTAATGTCAGAAAGGCACCTTATCAGTTTCGGCTCCCATGCCAAGCTGGTATAGATTGCTTTTGACACCCTTACTGAAAAATGATCCCGTCTTAAAGTTCCTTCCAGCTTCAAGTGCATGATTGGTTCGTAGTTAACAGTGGGGAGTCGACATTCTGTAGCTGCGTTTCCTACAAATTACTTGTCATATTTCCTTAGGTTGAGTTGCACATGAATTTTTAAGTAGCCTATCATGAAAGGTGTTTCAAAATTAAAATGTGCTTAAAGATGCTCTTTAAAAACAAATAATCTCAGCTAGGTGTGGTGGCACATACCTTTAATCCCAGAGCTCGGGAGGCAGAGGCAGGTGGATAATGGTAAATTTAAGGCCAGACAGTACTAAATTCTGACACTCTGTGTAAGGAAAACAAAACATAACAAAAACCAGAGACAATCTCCAGAAGTCTTATTTACTTATTTACCTTGGCAAACCTCAGCTGCAGGAGGAATTCAAAAATTGTTTAATGATAAAATGTGCCTTATTGTGTCATTTTTTTATTTTTTAAATTTTTTCTTTTGTTTTTTTGAGACAGGGTTTCTCTGTGTAGTTTTGGTGCCTGTCCTGGATCTCGCTCTGTAGACCAGGCTGGCCTCGAACTCTCAGCCACCACCGCCCGGCTTTACTGTGTCATTTAAAATAATGAAATACTTTACTGGGAATTATAAATTTTATAGTGGAATTATAAAATGTTTTAGACGCATGGATATAATAAAGGAAACTCATAGTAATAGTCTGTCTTCTACCCATTCAAAGTGTAACTATGGTAATGTAGCTCAGTGGTAAAGAGCTCTTGCTAGCATTCATTAGGTTCTGGGTTCAGTCCCTGGTGTGACAAACAAAATTCCCTGAAACTGAGTAGAAGTATACTTCAAGTGAGTGCTTGACTTCCTAAGGGAACGTGAAAGACTACACACTTTTCCCTTCTTTGAATCTAGCACTAGTTTTTGAGTAGACACATGAAAACACATTGTGTGGGGTAACAGAAGAGGGCACGAGCATTTCCGAGAGGCCAGGGAAGAGTTTCAGCTAAAACAGGAACTCTGCTACTCATGCGCAGTCATACGCCACAGTGCAATTTGTATTTGTCAATTAAAGCAGCAAAGAGCTGGGCAGCTGATTCATGCCTGTGGTCCCAGTGCTGGAGAGGTAGAGGCAGGGGGATTCAGGTCATCCTCTGCTACATGCTGGGTTTGAGGCCAGCCTGGGCTACATGAAACCCTGTCTCTAAAAACAAAAAAACAAAAAATTGAGATTGTTTTATAATTCAAAAAGAAAAAGAAAACATTAATGACACGTGGCTCCTTCTCACCTCGAATTACTCCTCTGGTGTCTGTTGTGAAGTTGCTGCTCTTCCTGTAATTTGTGCTTTCTGTACCAAGTTAGGACTCCATAAATAATGTATATACTATAACTCTTCCTGAGCTCAGAATGTCGTTCAAAGGCGAACACTTGCATGTGCACATGGCCCTGGTCTCGCCCAAGGGGTTAAAAATGCCATTCCAAAGGGCAGCAAGGTGACACCTGAAGTCATTCATAAGGAAAAAGGGAGGGGAGAAGGGCTCTAGAATGTCATTTGAAGGGATCTGAAACTCTGCCAGGTTCTTGAAATGTGAATACTCGGGGGTAAACCAATCATCAGAGGTTCTCAACAATCTTTTCAAATCACTGGAGGAGTTTTAAAACTATGCCCACCTGGTGCAACTATTAGACTCTTAACTTCTCTGGGAAGGAGCCTGGGCGGTGGCATAGTGTAACTTTCTCCAGGTGATCCCACTGTGAAACTACGGTTGGGAACACTGTTGTAGAGTCCAGACCTGCCTTGTCCAGCTCAGGGGCCACCAGCTCCACCTGCCTATTTAGATGAATGCTTCAGCACTTCCCAGGCAGGAGACACATTTCACATTCACTCCTCACATTGTACTGTAGCTGGTGACTACAGTATTGGGCAGGGCTTGGGACTACAGGGGTGGAGCCAGTTATAAAGCTACATAAATTCACAATCTATTACCTATGTATTTTTTCCCACTGTCTTTCTACCAGTATAAGGGAGATGAGTACCTCCTGGGTATCTGCTATAGACCAAATCACTTTACTAAGGGCTTTATAAGTGATCTTAATTCTTACAATTATCCGTGGATGAGCACAATATTATTATTCCCATGTGAAGTAAAGCAAGTGACACTCATGAGAAATGTCGCGCCTCGGGTTACAGACAGTCTAGTCTGGAGCCAGGGCTCACACTGCTGAGTGTCACTTTAATACTCATGTTATTATCAGAATTTCTGTAGTGTGTTCAAGAGTTACAAAAGCACACACAATCACATACTACATGGCTATAAAAGAGAATAAGTTCTGACATATGCCACATAGATAAACTTTACCTTAAGCAGAAGCCAGACACCAAAGGGCTAATACTGTGTGACTCTACTTCTGGGAAATACATAAAACAGGCAAATTCAAAGACTAAGAAAGTAAATAGCGGTGACTAGAACAGGGGATGAGAAAAGAATGGGTGGGATGTGTTACTGAGTGGGTGCAGAATTTGTGTTTGAAGCAATGAAAAGCTTGTTGAAAACTTTGGGTCAGGCGTGGTGGTTCAGGCCTGTAACCCAGTACTTGGGAAGCTACCACAAGAGGATGATAAATTCAGGTAAGCCTGGGCTACATAGTGAATTCGAGGCCCGCCTAGGCTACACAAGATCCTATCATAAACAGAATGGAAAAGAAGGCACTGGGAAAACTTTAGGGGCTGGAAGACGTTTGGGAAAAGACAGTGCTGATGTCCAAACGGCACTGTGAATACACCGACCAGCAAATGGCATGCTTTATGACATATGCATGAGAATTTAAAATTTTTAATTATTACATGATTCTGTTGCCAATAAATTCTTAAACCCTGGATTAAACAGGTTTCTAACTTTAAGGTCTTAGAGACGTCGCTTTGCTCCTGTGTAGAGTGAGACTCCAGGAGGAGGGTGTGGAACAGGCTTGAGGTCCTTTTGTCCGGAGTGTGTAGCCCAAGAGAACCCACCTTGGAAATGGCCACACTAAAGCTTATCATTCCTCTCACTTTCCGTATGTAAGTCGGAACTGTTCCCCAGAGAATGGACTGCCTTGGACTAGTTGAATGTCTAATAGGGATTTGAGCAGCAGAGCTACAGGCTCCGAGAATTGTGTCTTCATTGCTTAGTACCCCATGTTTGTGGTTGGAAACTAGGCCTATGGCCCGGTGAATGCTAAACACACGCTTTCCCCAGCACTCTGAATTGTCCTGTGCAAGCAGAGGCCACTGTCATTCCTGTAAGCAGAGCCATGAACTAGCTATTTTTTTGTTTGTTTGTTTTTGTTTTTTTTTAAGATGGAGTCTTTTCTTGCTAGCTTGTTATCCAGGTTGCTCTCAAACTCAAAACTTAATTGATCCTTCCACCTCAGCTTCCTTTCTCTAAAAAAGTCACATTTATTTATTTTGTATGTGTATGTGGGGTGGGGTATGTGTGTATACTATAGCACATATGTAGAGGTCTGAGGACAACTTGAGAGAGTCAGATCTCCCCTTCTACCGCATGGGTCCCTCATGGTACTCAGGTTGCCAAGCAAGTACCTTAAGCTTCGGAGCCATCTTGTTGACCCCCACCTCTGCTTCCTGAACAGCTGGGATTCCAGGCTTGCGACGCCAGGCCTGGAACTGTCGAACCATGAGCTATTAATGAAGGTAATGGAGAACTGCATTCATTTTCTATGCATAATTAGGTATTTTAGAATGTTATTTTAAACATGTAAGTTGTCTTTATTGTACTGTTTCTCATGTGTAGATTTAAATTCTACACTGTCTATGACATAATTAATGCCTGTGTCCCCCTACATACGGTAAACTACGACTAGAGATCAGGCATGCTTTCCAGAATCGAGGTCTAGGACTTGGCATAGTATCACCGCACCGAGTAAGCAGTCAGACTTTTGGACTAGCCTCCCCGCCCCGCCCCTCCCTGGAGAAACTGTAGTGTTTTTACTTCATCCCATCACTCCTTTGGGTTTCTAGTATCCTGGCCATGACTGTAGGTGAGATTATTTGTCCGAAGAAAAAGGAACTAAGAGCTTTATACATGTCCTCATTTAAAACAGCAACAAACTAAAATGGATACAATCACCAGTTTACAAATACAGATTCGTTTCTGGACAGGCGAGATGGCTCAGTGGGTAGCGATGCTTGCCACCAAGCCTGATGACCTGAGTTTGATCCCTGGGACCCCCACGGTGGAAGAACCACCTTGAAAGCTGTCCTCTGACCACCACATAAATGCTGAGGTACTCAGGCGCATTCCCCTCACCAAATAAACACAAACAAACAGAAAACTAGTTTAAACAAGGGTCCCAAACTTTGTACCACACCAGTCTAATTTTGTAGTTAAGAGGCCAGGCTGAGTTGGGCTGTGTCCTTGGGTATGTGTGTCCTCAGTTTCCTGATCTTTAGGATGGGTACCACTAGCTCAACAGGTGTAAGGAATTGCATTTCAGACCTGCAGCTTCTTCCCGGCATGCAGCAAATGAGGAAATGCTGCTTTGGTCCTTATTCCTTTGCTCTGTAATTTCCCACGGATCTCCTGTACAACGTGACCGTTTCTGCAGGATTGCTAATCGAGCTCACATCTCCTTCAGTCAGCGGGGAAGCATGAAGACAGCCCAACACAGCCACCAGCACCCTGAGGAGGAATTCCCTCTTGGCTAGAACCACACCTGAGGCAGCACAGGTTCCCTGACTTCTCAGGAAGAGCTGGGCCGTGCCGGCCTCAAAGGCCTGCGGCACGCCTGGCTTTACTTTTAAACTCTGAATTTTTCAGTTTTGCTTAATCCTTAAACTTTCTTGTCCATGACATCATTTGAGAAACGGAACCTAGAAAGCCACAGGGTGAATCAACCACTGTATGGCACCTAGCAGGCCTGTCTCGAGGAGCCCTTACCTGTCTTAAGATTGTGCCCTGCCCTTTTCCTATAGGACCACCTAAAAATACAAAGAAAAAAAAAACCCTTAACTTTGCTCCATTCTAGCTTTCATTTATTTATTAAACATGTAGGTATCAATTTATGAAACCGAATCTAATGATTGTGTTCATGCAAACATAAAAGCATATCCTCTATTCTTTTCCATCTTGTTTAGTGTTTATCTTGGAGATGTATGTTCACAGAAATTCTAATTTCTTCATAATAGTGCATTTATTCCAAATAAGTTTGTCTAACCACCTTTCTGGACATTTAGATTTCCCCAGCTCTGTGCTGTAAATGAACAACCTTGTGTGTGTCTTCTTGTACATGACTATCAGTGTTACTCTAGGGACAGAAGTTCTCATCTGGCGACATCTGGGGCTATCTGAGGTTTTGATAGTTGCAAAGTTGGGAAGGAGTGGGCTACCAGCATCTAATGAAGAGGGACCAAATTTGTCACTAAATGTCCTCAAGTACATAGGACAGCCTCTAACACCGAAACTTATACAGTGAAAGAGCAAAATGCCCTGTTTGGGGCTTTTGTTAACACATAAGCCACAACTGATGTGGATGACTGTTTTAGTTACAGCTGTTGGTATGTAACAAACCATCTCCAAACTCTAAAAGGAATAATAATTATTATTTCTCATGATTCTTTGTGGTCGTTATGTCTTTGTTCTGGGATCTGTGTGTGTGTGGGGGTGGTTGTGGGGGGGGGGGTGCACACATGTGAAAACGCAGGCCATGCTGATGTCGAGTATACTCTTTCATTTCTGGGTGAGGTGGGCCAGCCCTCTGAGATCACTCGTGCAGCTGCGTTCATTTCAGCAGGACGGTAGTGAGATCAAAAGCCTCTAAGAGCTCACACCTGGCCACTGCTGCGTGTCATGGGGGGCACCTTGGTTCCCCTCCACGTAGCCTCTCATCCTCTAGCAGCCTAGGCTACTATGTACAGGTTCAGGGCATTGTTCCAAGAAAAGTGGGGGTTGGCAACAACACAGCAATTCCGAATTCTGCACTCAGAACTCAGCATGATCTCTGCTGTACTTTGTCAGTTCAGGTCACAGAGGGATGTCCCGGACCTAGGAGCAGTTCCCACAGCCTCTGAAGAGCACTGGTGCTGTGAGGGTTGGAGACGGGGAAGTGGAACAGCTTGAGTTTTAGGACATAAGAGGTTTCATGATGTTGGACGTAACGTCTCCATCTGCCATGACCTGCTGTCCTGAAGCAAACGGTCAAGCTGTGAGGTCAATGGCTGGGGCATTTCTAATGACAAATGCCTTTAAAAGCCGCAGGGCGTTTGTATGATCATAAGTCGTAACATTACAAAGAGCTGAAAGTCCTAATCTTTCTGCCCATGGTGTTTTTAACACAAAGGGGCTCAATTTACTTTTTGTTTCTGTGGAAACCAAAATGAGCGGCTGCCAATCAAACAATTCTCTTGAATGCTAAGGGTAGCCAAATCTCATTCGGTTTAACATTCCAGGGTGACTGTTCAAGAATGACTCTGATGTCCTCAGATGACATCCTTTATAACTGCTGAGGCACCAGTAGCAATTGTGCTGTCAGGCTGGTATGCTAGAGAAAACCTCAGCCATTTGGTGAATGTAGTCCATCGCTCAATGGCTTCCTCTCAACACCGCTGATCTTGGCCTGGGAATCGATCGCATTAGGTAAGTCCCAGGAAAGGCTCCTGATTCCCAGCCCCACTTGACTCTGATTCATCAAGACAGCTGACATGCTACGATGGAAGGCTATGTCCGTGTCACACTCCATGTGAGTGAAGACGCCTCCACTTGGAAGAACTAGCAGAAATCTTGAGGTACTCTCTGAGGGTACTGGCAAACACACTACCACAGCTCTGCGGAGTAGTGTCGGTCATACAGCCTTCCTTCCCTTGTTGGCTGTGTGGTCAGAACCATAAACCCCTAGGCTCTGTAGCGCTGGAACATGAGTCTACTCCACTGATGGACTTTGTGCTTTCTACTCAGTCACTTCTGCTTTGTGTGTATGTGTGCGTGTGTCCACCCATGTATATGCGCGAAGAAGCCAGAAGATGTTGAATGTATTTTCATCACTTACCACCCGATTTCCTTCAGACAGGGTCTCGCACTGAATCTGAAGGGGGCCATTTTGGCTAGGCTGGCTGGCCACCAAGCTTCCAGGAAGCCTCCTGTCTTCACCCCCCAATGCTGCAGTTATGAGCACATCTGAGGCTTGAGCTCAGGTCTTCCTTCATACTCCGACAGCAAGCACTCTGGCCCTCCAAGCTATGTCCCCAGCCCTTGTTTCTTAATTTTTATAACTGCTTTCTTGAGTCCTGCCCATCAGTCACTTAGGGACTTTGCTGATGAGTAAAGACGGATTCAATGATTTGGTCTATTTTCCTTTCCATTTTTAATACAAAAGCATGTGTGTACTCAGGAGGGTCCTGGGCTACGGTACTCATTTTAACTTGGTTTTCTCTTCAACCATATCTCTGCTGCCATCACAGGAGGGAGCCTCACGGGGGCGCTGTTCAACCCAGCTCTGGCCCTCTCTCTGCACTTCCCCTGCTTCGATGAGAACTTCTATCAGTTTTTTGTAGTATACTGGCTTGCTCCTTCTCTAGGTAAGTGTATTTCTATTTATTCTAGGTTAGGATATTTAAAAATTAATTTATGTTGTGTATGGTGGTTTGCATGCATGGGTGTACTGTTTGTGTGCCTAGTGCCCTTGGATTCTCTGGAACTGGAGTTACGGATGGGTGTGAACTGCCACGTTGGTGCTGGGACTTTAAACCAATTGCTCTGAAGAGCAACCAGTGCTCCTAACTGACAAGCCATCTCTCCAGCCCCCAAGGTTAAATATTGTAAAATATCATATTTTAAAATATGATGATATATGAACCCGGAGTACACCTGTAATCCCAGCACTCGGGAGGCAGAGGCAGGCAGATCTCTGAGTTGGAGGCCAGCTGTTATGCCCAGATCGAGGAGACCCCCAAAAGACCACCACAGAGACCAAATTCCACATGTAAAAGCATAGAGCCTTTATTTTCAAGCTCTGAGCTTGGTCCCTCTGTCTGTCTGACACAGCAGTGAGAGCAGAGAGCCCTGAGCCCAGGCAGGGTAGGGTTTTTATCATAGCAGAGGTTGGGGTGAGGGGATTTCCAGGGTTCAGGACCCTGATTGGCTGACATTTGTCTAGGGGTTTCTGTAAAACAAAAATAGGTGTGTGCTAGACTCAGGGACATCTGGCCACCTTATCTAATGGTTGGAATGTTTGGGATGTTAGATACTTCTCCATCCCTGGGTGGATCTCTAGGTGGGGTCTGCTTATGGCTTTTCCTGGATCTGGGTGTTGCCTGCCAGCAAGCCTGTCACAGAAGCTGTGTCTGGGCCCCTAAGCCTGTCATGGCAGCTGTGTGGTCAAGCTGTTTTGGGGCCCCTCCACACCAGCCTGGTCTACAAAGCAAGTTCCAGGACAGCCAGAGATGTTACACAGAAAAACCCTGTCTCGAAAAACTAAAAAGAAAAACAAAACAAAAAACCCAACACTCAAGAATGCTATACTGTCAATTTCTAAAGCCAGAGAAGAGATAAAAAGAAAAAAGGAAAAGAAAGAAAATAAAACAACTTAGTTAGTGTGCTTGAAAAGCATTTTTATTTTGTGCAGTGTCCTTTGAAGCTGTGTGTAAAGGTACACTTGCCTGTGTGTACCTGTGGAGGCTAGAGGGGGTTTGGGGGTCTATCCCTCTCTACTTATTTATTTGTTTTGGTTTTCGAGACAGGGTTTCTCTGTGTAGTTTTGGTGCCTGTCCTGGATCTCGCTCTGTAGGCCAGGCTGGCCTCCAACTCACAGCCTGGCTCTGCCTCCTGAGAGCTGGGATTATTTTTAAGACAGGGTTTTTCACTGAACCTGGTGCTCTTTTGTTTTAGCTAGACTGGCTGGCCATCGAGCTCAGTGTCTATCCATCTCTGTCCCTACTTCCAAGTACTGGGCTTACAAGGCACATGCTGCCACACCCAACTTCTATGTGGGTGCCTGGGGTCCAAACTCAGGTCTTCATGATCACACAGAAAGCGCTATCCACTGAGCCAACTCCCCAGCTCCTAATACTGTGTTTTCAGAGGGCTGCAGGTATAGTTTAGTGCTTCCCTACAGTAAAGGGTTATTACTTCCATCCAAAAATAATCTTTAGCTGGGCCTGGTGTGCAGCCTCAAATTCTAGTTACTCAGGAGGCGGAGGCAGGAGGATTACAAGTGAAAGGCCTGCTTGGGCTACAAAGCAATTTTAAGTCCAGCCTGGACAACTTACTGAGACTGTCCCAAAATACAATGTAAAAACAGGATGAGGATACAGCTCAGTGGAGAACTCACCTAGTGCGTACGAGTCCTTGGGTTCTATTGCTAGTCCACAGTATATTTTTTAATAGCCAAGGATGTGGCTCTGTTGGTGGAGTGCTTGCCCAGCCCTGGGTTCATCCCCAGCACTGCAGAAAGCTGGGTATGGTGGTAGATGCCTGTAGCCTAAGCACCCGGGAAGTGGAGGCAGGAGGATCAGAGGACAAGGTCCCCCTCAACTACACAGAGAGTTTGAGACCAGCCTGGGCTACACAAGACTTATCTTAAAATAATAAAATCAATCAATCAACCAACTTTTACTTTTTGCTAAATTATTCTTTTCCCCAAATTTGTGAGTTCCAAACCAAATGTCATTTAACCATTTAAGTCGCTTTTCTTATTTGTCAAAGAGCATTCTGTGCGACAACACTGTAGTCAATATAGCCTCTAAATGACTAAGTCCCATTCATGTTAACACAGTCTAGATCAGGATGCGGACGTGGCCCACCAAGTGCTTGCTTAGTATGCCCAAGGCTCCATCCACAGTATCAGAAAAACAAAAATTCTTTTAAAGAGCGATCAAGTAACGTATTAACAATATGCACTTTATATTTTATCAGTATTTGTTATCTGCATTTCTTGCTTTTATTTAGTCATCAGCTAAATAAAATAGGCAGAACACCTATCCAATAAAAGTAATTTATAAAAATTGAAAAAAGATTGAAGATTTGGGGTTGGAGGCGCTACTCAGCGGTCACAGTTTGTCTAGTGTATCTAAAGCCTGAATTTGAGTCACAACATTGCAAAACATAGCAAGCACAAAAAATGAAGCATCACTAATATGCAAGTCATTTTTTAAACTATACTTGAAGACTTAAGCACTGGTTTTAGGTGTTTTATGTGATACATCTGTAAAACCCACTACGGTTGGGGCTCATGAAGAAAGAGCGAGAGCCTAACAGACATACGTGGACATTCTGGGTGGACATTCCAAGGGAGCTGTCAACATACTCCTCCCCTGGAGCCCCGGCCACTCTCCAGATTTTTCTCTTCCTTAATCTGTCTGCTCTACTTTAAACCACTGCCACCGCCGCCACCACCACCACCACCAAAATGCTGTGAGGTCCTGCCTCCCATGCCCCTCTGAGGCTTGGAGAAAGCGCTGCCACTTTGCAGAGGAACAAATGACTCAAGCCCAGGGTTTCTCACAAGTCTGTAATGAAGCGGACGTTCTAACACTAGGGCTCAGTGCCATTTGAAGCCACGGTGTACGCCCCTAGTCTTACTGCCCACACAGTCATTTTAAGGACTGAAGAGAGGTGTGAGAGCAGCTGTCTCCACTGGACCCGGTCACTACCACCTTCCTACAGACTTTGGGTCTTGTCTTTCAGGTGTGTTGCTGATGATCCTGACGTTCAGCTTTTTCCTTCCATGGCTGCATAACAACCAAATGACTAATAAGAAGGAGTAACTACTCCCAAGGACTCAAACTGAGTCACAGGACAGTCAAGCTGGACATGACAGATGTGATCACCTTTCAGACCCCAGCCGCACTGGACTCGCCACTGTTTCAGCCTCCTTTGTGGAAAGTGTCTTAATGTTCTCACTTCCTGGGCTTAAAATGACTGTGAAAATGGGGTAGCCTGTATTTGTCAGTTAAGCTCGTTCTTTTGAGTGATGTATTAAATGCTGCTAGAAAAGGCTCATTCATTAAACCTCTATAAATCCCAGGTGATTACTCACTGTGATGAAAAACAGATGAATACAAAGTCAAGTGGGCAAGGACAGCTGGTGGTGCAGGACCAAAGACATTCTGTGTTGTGTCCCTCTGCATGAACTGGGCTTCAAAGCTCAACCGTCTGTCTCACTCACAGAGCCAGAGAAGGTGCTTTGCAGCCACATCTTAGTGACACTATCAATCACGGCATCTTTTAATAGAAAAGTTGGTTTTATATCCACTCATCAACAGGTTTCCCACTGGTTTGACACAGGGTCTCACTTGTGGCCCGGTGGCCTGAAGCTTCCTGTGTAGACCAGGCTGGCCTCAAACATGCAATGATCCTTTTGCCTCTGCCTCCCAAGTGCTAGGATTACAGGAGTGTGCTGCCACAACCAGGGTTTGTTTTGTTTTTGTTGGGGGGAGGGGGGGGTATGGGCTTTCATGATGTAGCCCAGGCTGGCCTTCAACTCACCATTCTCTTGAGTGCTAGGATTATAAGTATATACTACCACAACTGCCTCAGGCTTCCTAGATTTTAAATATATTCTAATACCTAAAATATTTCTCTTAAGTAGACAATTTCAGCGAAATCGTCTTCTTTAAGAATAAACACCCCCACACAGCCAAGATTGATCTTTTCACTTTTTCAATTGCACTTGACAGCTACCTAGAGACACAGGTAGGTTTTCTTTCTATGTTACTGTATTTCTGTAATGATATACTGACATGCTCAATGACATTCTAATGACAAAATGTGGAAATGAATTCTTAACCTCTATTTTACAAGATCAGAAGCTAAGCCTAGAGGTGCTTTGTGACCCTCACCCAACGTCAAAGAGGCAAATGTAACTCCACACTAACATGTCAACAACAAAAATTCTTTTCAGTCATCACTGACTGGAGGAAAAGGTTCTGAAGAAAACATTAAATTCTTTTTGAAGAAATTTAGAAACTATTTCCTCTGTATTCTTTTGTGTATGCGCATGTGAGTGCATGTATATATGTGTGTACATGTATGTGCAGGTATGCAAGGAGGTCAGAAGAAGATCCCCTGGAGCTGGAGTTGCAGGTGGTTGTGAGCTGCCACATGGGTGCTGGGAACTAAACTCAGGTCCTCTGGAAGAGCAGCATGTGCTCTGAACCATGGAGCCCTCTCTTCAGCCCTTATTAATACTTTTTGAAGTTTAAAATGCCTTCAACTTTTCTCTACTGGAAGCCTTATTACGAAGTCCAAATTGTTTTATTTAAAATTTTATTTCATTATTTTGTGTGTAAAATGTGTAAGTGCAGGATATGGCACACATGTGGAGATCAGAGCACATCTCCATGGATCTTTACTTCCATCTTTACTTAGGTTTTGGAGATGGAACTTGGGTCACCAGGCTTGTGCTGCAATGCCTTGACCCCGCCGGGCTACCCTGCTGGCCTTGAAGTCTAATTACAAAAATTCCAGGCCATACAAGCTACGCGTATTCCTTGACCACAATACTGGTTTTATGGGGGGGGGGGGAGTGAGATATGATCTGCTTGAGTAATAATGAACACTCAGCTGGTAGGCTGCCAGGTAACGTAAGCACTGAGTGGTGGTGAGCTCACAGACAGTGACTGGGACAGTGCGTCACTAAGTCCAACAAGGAAACCAGCTGGATAGCTAATGAGCAGCTTTATCATGTATTAATATATAACAGTACTTAAATGAGAGGTTTCAAAACTGTGACGGGGTGACTGAATGCATGTGTTCTCAAAGCCCTTCTCCAGTGACATACTTCCTCCAGAAGTGTATATCCCCTATACCTGCCTCCAAATGAAATCTTTCAGAAAAATAATCTTTAACAGGAGGACTCAAGGAGACGACATAAGATGACTGCGGAGTAGCGAAGTAGCAGATGGCCTGCTCTTAACTCAAGTAGTGGTGAGGTCATGTTTGATCAGGCCTGGCCTGTATCAGGCCACTTTCACCTATTTACACAAAAACTCAGTTCTGGCTTCTTTTCAAATTTGAGGCCTGCATTCCATACTGGCAACACTACCAAATAATGCCTGTTCCCCTTAAAACCACCCTTTAAATTCCAAAATGAAGCCGAGTTTTCTAAAGTGTCATGGCTCTTCACTGAAGATAGAAGTTTTTTATTCATTTCATTAACATGCGTGCTCCATGGCTTGACCGGAAGGGTAGGGGTTGTTACTGTGGAACCACCGACCTCTGAACTCCAGCAGTGATTCCGGGTACAGACTCTGCCGTCTGCCCTGCAGTCCTCTCAGGGTGGCACTTTTTTCTGCCACTTCCTGCCCACTGGGCCTTGAGGTGGAAGTTCCTGTCCTCACTGCTGAGTTGCTCGTGGTCTTTTATTTGGGGGAAGATTTAGGAGGTGCAGTCTTCTGGGAAGTATTTCACAGAGTGGCCTTTGAGAATTCATAACCTAGCCCTGTTTGTTTGCTCTGCTGTGTATCTGTGGCTAAAGATAAGTTCTGTTGGCTTCCTGCCACCATGCCCACCACTTGCCATGATGGACTCTCATCCCTCTGAAACCATTAAGCAAAATAAACAACTCTTTCCTTCATTAAAGAAAAAACTTCATTTTAACGTCTGTGTGAATATATGCCATGTGTGTGCGGGTACCTGTGAAGGCCAGAAGGCTGTCGAGTCCCCTGGAGCTAGAGTTCCAGGTGGTTGGTTCTGAGCTCAGGTACTCTGGAAGAGCAGTATGTGCTCCTAACCACTGAACCATCTCTCCCACTCCCTTTTAAGATCTTAGTTCCAGCCTCCTTGTGGAACACTGCTCTGTGTCTTGGAAATCGAAACTCACAAAAGGATCCTTCCAATGTCTTGGCCTCAGTTCCTTGGCTGTCTCTCCTTTTGCTAGTGTGTCTTTCGCTCTACCTGAATTCCACCTTAGCTACAAGCTTGTCGTTATCGTCAACAAAATCCAGGAGCCCAAATAATCTAACCTCCAATTCTAACTTCTCTTTAGCCCCTCACTCTAGTACCTTATCTCCAATGATCTCAAGTACTTCCTACTTAGGGAGCTTAAGTCATTTGGCCAATCACGGCCACAAACACGCCTGCTATATCCTTAGCTCCCTTCCCCATCTACAACACTAACATATGGTAACCACAGCTTAATCAAATAAAACTGTGTGTATTCTCTGTGCAAAAGAACACAATATCCACTTATATTTTCTACCCAGCCGTCCATACACACATATTTTAGACTCACAGTTGCAGTAGATAATGTACATTTCTCATAAACCAGGATCTACAAATCCTTCCTGTGTGAATCTGGACAAGGCCAATGTGCTTCCATTACAAAAGCTGAGAGGGGCCAGAGAATCTCTGGTGTTTTGCAACATACACACAGAAGGCCAGCTACCACACTGCATCTTCAATGTGGTGAACTCAAAGACAAGGTAACAGTTAAACCCGTCTACATCAGCAAGGATTCACACTATGTGACCACTCCTGGTCCCTAACTTCCTTTATGGATTGCGTTTATTGTTGCTCTCTTGTCCATTTTTTCCCACTAACTTTTTTTTTTTGGGGGGGGGGGTGATGCCAAGGACGAGCCCAGGCTTTGTGTATGCTAGGTAAGCGCTCCACCATGAAGCTATATCCTCAGCCCTCTAATGGCTTCTCACTTGGATGGATTTAATGGCTTTACCATAGTCCTTGTGGAATCATCATTGTGGAGTCCTGTCATCTTTTTGAAGATTTCAAAGTCAAAGAAGTCACTGTTAGGTGTGGTCATGGTTCACTGCAGACTTTTTTTTTTTTTTTTTTTTTTGGTACCTCCTCTGTGGTTTGGAGTAATCACAGTCTGATAAATGTCTGTCTTTCAGAACCATGAACATTCTTCCCTAGAAGAGAAAATCTTTACAGCAATTTCTCCCCACCATTTGTCTTGCCAAACTTTTCCAAACTGACCTTTCTTGTAACACGATGGTCCTGGCAATTCTTCTCTGAACAAACAGCAGTAAACTCTTTGTCCCAGGTAGTAGCATCACCGCAGTCACCAACGTGATGAGAAGGAGCCAGCAATTTAGAGCAGCAGCTTTTGCCTCCATGGTCCCACTGCCATTTGTGGTTTGGTCTGGGCCGAAAATTCTCCCAAGCCTCCTAGGCCGGCCTCAAACTCGGGATCCTCCTGCCTCTCCCTCCTTCAGTAAAACCTACTGGCATGCACCACCACAACCGGCCGAGTGTAGCTCGGGCCTGATCTGGGGCCCAGAAGGCAACAGGCAAGCAGCTTTTTCATAAATTCGTACCATGAACGTTGGGCGCCAGATGTAGCATGAATCTTAAAAGTTCTTATTAATAAAATCAAACCTGGAGCCAAGTATTGGGGTGAACACTAGAAGGGCAGAGAGGCAGAACAAGCCACAGCTAACCTCACCTGGCCAACTTCTCAGCTGGTCTTGTTTCCTCAGACTGGAAGCCTCTGTGTCCTCATATCCGAATGGCTCTCAGCTGAACTGTGCTGCTAGAAGCCTGAAAGCTTAACCAGCCAAATGCTTCTAGTTTCTGGTCCTCACACCTTATATACCTTTTTGTTTTCTACCACCACTCCCTGGGATTAAAGGCTCGCTTTCTGGGATTAAAGGCGTGAGTCACCATGCTTGGGTGTATCCTTGAACAGATGGATTTCTGCCTCTGGAATGCTAGGATTAAAGGCGTGTGCTACCACTGCCTAACCTCTATGTTTAATATTGTGGCTGTTCTGTCTCTGACCCCAGGTAAGTTTATTAGAGTGAACAGTATTTTGGGGAATACAATACCACCACACCTTCCCTCTCCTCATCTGGTGCTCTGCAAACTAGACACCAGTGCATCGGATCTGTTTACAGAGCAAGAGCAGGACCCTGCAGTGACAGGCCTGTAGGTGCGATTTCAAAAGCACAGACTCCCTGTGTTTAACTGCGTAGTGGAATTTTACATTTCAAGTTTCTTAGATGTATTCTAATCTCGTGGTGGGTTACCGTTAGCTTCTCTTCAGGAAGTCAATATTAGGGCTGGGATGCAGCTCAGCTGGAGGTGTCTGCCTGCCATGCAAGAACCCTGAGTTGGATCCCGGGAGCCACATTAAGACTGGGTTTGGCAGCACGTGCTGATAATCTCCATTGGAGGAGGTAGAGGCCAGAGGATGAAAAGTTCAAGGTCATTGTAAACTGCAGGCAAATTCGGGCCCAGTCTGGGCATCCCAAGCTCCTGCCTCGAAATAGACAGACAGACAGACCGACAGACAGATGAAGCCAGTATTAACCTTGCCAATAATGAACAGGTATTAAGCTACTTTCTAGGTACTGTTGTGGTAAGCACTTTCTGTATACCAATGATTAATTCTCTAAAACAATCTCAAAAATTCCAAGCAGTACCAGTTCCCTGTATATACCTTTATTTAGCGCCCTTATCCCTCAAACTACTTCTCTTTAAAGATAGGGTCTGATTACATTGTCCAGGCTAGCCTCAAACTCCTGATTCTCCTGCCTCTCTACCTTTCAAGCGCTGGGATTACACGCATACACCACCATACCTAGTCTGACTTCTCGTTTGAAATTCTGAAATCCTTCCAACTAGACACGATTATGTGTATGGGTTTTGCCTATACATATGTTTATGCACCAAGTGTATGCAGTGCCTCTAAAGGCCAGAAGATGCCCTGGAAGAGTAGCCGGTTCTCTTAGAGGTAAGGCATGTTTCCAAGCCCAGCATGTTTCTGTTTGCTTGTTTTTAATGACAGACGTGAAAACATAACTGCTAGCTCTGTTCTGAGACAGTTCAATGAGTCAGACTTGGAAGAAGAATGTCTACAAGATCATGTAAACATGACAATTTCAGTAACGAAATTAAACTCAAAAATGAAAAATTAAAGCTAAAGCAGAATCAGAAAATGTTGGCTTGCTGATAATTACAAATTAATTTATTTTTCTTTCATTTTTGAAACAGGGTCTCCACTATATAGTCCTGATCTGGGGCTATGTAGAACAGGCTGGCCTCGAACTCACAGAGTTCTGCCTCCTGAGGCACGCTGAGTTTCATTTTTAAGTAGTCTGACCTGACCTTTTCCCCTCAAGGCTATGGATGTAAATGTCTAGCATTACAGAATGATAGTTAAGTCTTTGAAAGTCTCACACCCTCATTTACAGGGGACAGAGTAGGCCAGATGTCTGCTAAAGGAGAACGGACGCCTGGTCCATGCCGTGTGACCGCATCACCTGCAGTAGCAGGCCGACCACAGTAAATCCCATAGAAGGAAGAGTACACAGAACCTCCTGAAACTTGTTCCTTTACCAGTGGTTCTCAACTTTCCTAATGCCTCATCCTTTAATACTGTTCCTCATGTTGTGGTGACCTCAACCATCAAATTATTTTTGTTGCTACTTCATAACTAATTTTGCTACTGTTATGAACCATACTATAAATATCTGTGTTTTCTGATTATCTTAGGTGACCTCATGAAAGGGTCATTCAACCCCCAAAGGGGATGCAACCCATAGGTTGAGAACCACTTCATTAGAAAGATGCTCAATGAAATGTCTATAATTAATCCACGAGAAAGTCTTGGCCCCCTATTAAGAATGAGCATATTTCTAGGATAAAATCATGGGTACGTTTAGACTTAGAACGGAGAAATTTGTAGGTGGGAGCTTGCACGTAGTGCAGTTGCTGGTAGGCACTAAGGCTGTACTGTGTTTTGGAAAATAAGGCTTAAAAACCACAGTTCAATAGCCACATGACCTTAAGGGAGTCCTCTCTCTAGAACTCAGCTCCTCCTCTACATCATGGGTGCTAAAAACGTCATTGCTACCTCATGGATCAGTTACTGTCACACACCATATATGGGAAGAACCCCGGGCAGTGGCTGCAACTGAAGAGGCCCGGAAATTCTTAGTTTCTCTCTTCAACTGGCCTATCACCTGGTTTAGTCTAACAAATTCAGAACTTCTGAAACTCCAGTTTGAAAAGATACAAAAAGGGGAAAAAGTTTTTTTTTTCTTTGCTTACTTTGCAAAATGAGAAACTCTGCGGAAAGCTGCTGCAAAGACCTCCAGACTGAGGGGCGTCTGAGGGACCCAGCTGCTCATCAGGTGACAGCCCCAAATCACTCATAGACCCTTCTTTCAAAGGCCACAGAAAACCCAGGCATGAGCCCCCCGTGGTGGTACACACCTTTAATCCCAAGACTTGGGAGGTGGAGGCAGAGGCAGGCGAATGCTGAGTTCTAGACTAGGCAGAGATACACAGTGTCTCAAAAACAAAGAGGCATAAGCTAAGCTAGAATTCTAAAGATCAGCCTCATGGATTCTACCCTGGTGCCCATGGAAACTATACAGCAAGGGCTGATAAAACTTCAAACTACCCCTGATCCACACAGCATCAGCAAGTCTTTAAATGTTTTAAGACTCACCTCATGGAAGACCCGACAGAAGTTACACACCGTATTAACTTCATGCTCCTACGACAATGGAACTAACTCGGTCTGGGGAGATGGCTGAGTCTATAAAGTGCCTTCCGTACAAACATAAAGACCGGAGTCTGGATCCCAGCACTATTGTGGGGCACGGTGTCTATAATTCCAGTGCTGAGGGGAGGAGTGTGAACCCCGGGGCAGGAGCCGGCAAACACAAGGATCCCTGGAGCTTGCTGGTGAACCAGTCTACTCTGCGTTCAGTGAGTGATCCTGTCTCAAGAAATCAGGTGGATGGAGCTGGAGAGATGGCTCAGTGCTAAAAGTGCATACTACTCTTGATGTTCAGTTCCCAGCAACATCACAGAGCCCACAGCTGCCTGTAACTCCAGGTCTAGGGGATCTGACATCTTCTGTTGTAGAATATTTTAAGGTGTGTTACTTTTGTTTATGTTGCATTTGTTCAACTCCGTGTTACTGTGCCTGTCTAAAACACCTAATGATCTAATAAAGAACTGGCCAATAGCAAGGCAAGAGAAAGGATAGGTGGGGCTGGCAGGCAGAGAGGATAAACAGAAGGAACACTCTGGAAGAAAAAAGAAGTAGGCAGAGAAGGAGGAGGACATCAGGGGTCAGCCACCCAACAAGCCAGGAAGTAAGAGTAAGATTTACAGAAATAAGAGAATGGGAAAAGCCCTGACGCCAAAGATAGACAAGTTAATTTAAGAAAAGCTGGCTAGCAACAAACCAAGAATAAGCCTCCATGTGGTATTTATTTGGGAGCTGGGTGGTGGGCCTCCCGAAAAACAACACTCTTGCCTCCTTAGGCACCCACACTCATGTGCAGACTTACACGCATACACATAATTCAAGTAAAAATGAGCATGGTGGCACATGCCTTTATTTCCAGCACCCAGAGGGCAGAGGCAGGCAGATCTCTGTAATTCCGGCAAAGGCTGGGCTACAGAGACTGTCTCAAAAAAATCAAAAAATAAAGAGTGTAGAGAGCAAGTGAGGAAGACTCCAATATCAGCCTCAGGTTTCCATGCACATACAAATGTGAGTGTAGATGCCTATGGAGGCCAGAACTGTGGGATCCTATAGAGCTAGAGATACAGTTGATTATGAGTTGTCTGACGTGTGGGTTGGAAAACAAACTTGGATCTTCTGCCAAGAGCAGTGCAAGCTCTTAACTGCCAAGACCTCTCTCTAGCCTCTGAGTATTAATATCTTATTTTTGTATTTATGTGACATCTAGCTGAGGATGACCTTTAGTTTCTGATCCTCCTACCTCCACCTCCTGAGTGCTAGGATTTACAGGCATATACAAGCAGGCCTAGTTTATAAAATGCTAGGAACTAAACCCAGGGCTTCCTGCAGCTAGACCAGCACGCTATCAACTAATCTACACCCCCAGCCCCAGCATCACTTTATTATTTATTTATGTGTATGGGTGTACGTCTTTACATCGTATTTGAATGCTCATGGAAACCAGAGAGGTTGTCAGATCCCCTGGAGTTGGCATTATAGCACCTGTGAGCTGCCCAATATATATTTGCAGGGACTGAACTCAGGTCCTCTAAAGAGCAGCAAGTGCTGGGCTGGAGAGATGGCTCAGCAGTTAAAAATACTTGCTGTTCTTGCAGAGGACCTACGAATAGTCAGTTCCCACCATCCACATGGCAGTTCAAAAATGTCTGTAATTCATTTGTAATGCAGTGGTATCAACACCCTCGTCAGACCTCCATGGGCACCTGGCATGCATGTGATGCACACATATACACACAGGCAAAACACTCATACATATAAAATAAAAATAAATCTTAATTTTTTTTCTTATTAAAGGTTTTAGTCAAGAACAAAGCACAATGATATAGAAAACCTAGATTTATTTGTTAACTATTACAAAGACAAAACATCATTAAGCGTTCTTTGCAGACTTCATTACAGATTATTTATTGTGTTACAGAAAGCTAGGAGAGTAGACAGTCAAGGACCTAAGCTGGGAGAACGGAACAGAGCACACTGGGATGAGGAGGAAGAACAGAAGTTAGCAGAGAAGTCTCGTGTCCTGGCGAGGTGTGGCTGAGGTTTCCCCCAGAGGTGACCTAGAGTTAGCCTGAAGTAAAGGACCCATGCCTCTGTGGAAATGCTAGAGACTCCCCCACTGAGGGCTGTACTTTTCATCTCAGGGATAAGCGTTCTTTTAAACCCCCAGAGAAACATCTAAGCTTCAGCATCTCTTTCTCACCCAGTCTAAACAGTGTGAGCTCTGTACATTTCACCATGGAAGCCTTCGGCCGACAGATGTGCACACAGCAGAGGCAGGAATTAGAGGCCTACTCAGAAGACACCTAGACAGGAAGTTTGGGGGTAAATGAGAACTAGAAATACCCGCTCAGTTAATTCACCTTTGTTGATAAAGGTCACAGTCTCTTCTGTTGGTAATGAGCTTGCTGTCTCATGACAGTCTGTCTTGAAAAGTGAGTTTTGGAGAAGGAAAAAGCCTTTCACCAGCCCCACTCTGGAGTGGAAGAGGCACCAAGTTCTAGCCTGCCGTTATGAAAGAATCTGAAAGACAAAAGGTTTAGTTATTATTACTAATAGCCATTATTAGGTGTAGCCTTGTAGGGTTCTCAGGCCTTGTAATAACCCTTCCAGGCAGTTAATATCACCCCATTTTACAGATGAGAAAAGCAAGGAACAGTTAAGTTTTGTAGACGCCATGTCCAGAGGAGCACAGGTAGCATGTGCACACATGTCACCAGTGGAGTTGTGATCTTTGTCCCCATGTCATGTACCAGACATCCATTATTATGAAATTAGTAATGGTTACACAAACACCTTAGCCCTTGTTCAGGCTTTAAAAGCACATACAATCTTTTTTTTTTTTTGGTTTTTTTGGTTTTTCGAGACAGGGTTTCTCTGTGTAGCTTTAGCGCCTTTCCTGGAGCTCACTTGGTAGCCCATGCTGGCCTCGAACTCACAGAGATTTGCCTGCCTCCCGAGTGCTGGGATTAAAGGCGTGCGCCACCAACGCCCGGCTAAGCACATACTATCTTTTTTTTTTTTTTTTTAAATTTATTTTTATTATGTATACAGTGTTCTGCCTACATGTACGCCTGCCCTCCAGAAGAGGGCACCAGATCTCATTACAGATGGTTGTGAGCCACCATGTGGTTGCTGGGAATTGAACTCAGGACCTCTGGAAGAGCAGCCAGTGCTCTTAACCTCTGAGCCATCTCTCCAGCCCCCACATACAATCTTAAATGGTCAAAAATTACATTGTTTGGAAATCAGGTCAACTACTCAGATGAGCATGAATAAAATTTATGAATACAGTATTTCTTTGGCATTGAACAGAGAATAAAATGAGCAGAAAAAAAAAAAAAACAGCAGCTCATTAAAAAAATTGTAGCAGGGCTGGAGAGATGGCTCAGAGGTTAAGAACACTAACTGCTCTTCCAGAGGTCCTGAGTTCAATTCCCAGGAACCACATGGTGGCTCACAACCATCCATAATGAGATCTGGTGCCCTCTTCTGGCCTGAAGGCATACATGCAGACAGAACACTGTATACATAATAAATAAATAAATATATAAACAAATAAATAAATAAATCTTTTAAAAAATTGTAGCAATTTTATAGTTATTTCAATATTACACAGAATCCAAGAATCCCAGTGTGTAACCATTAGTGATGTGCCAAGTGAGTTTCTCATGACGGCTACAAACAAAATGATAATCTCTTAACAGCCAATTTTTCAGAGAAATATAGGAAAGCCAGATTATACAAAAAATTGTCTTCCAGGCCAATAACAATAACAGAAGGTGACAGAGCTGGGAGCCAAGATGAAGTTAGTGATGTCTGAACTGTGAGCTGAAAACCAAGTGAGCACCAGTGAAATAGCCACTGAGGTTAGAGGAGATGCCGCTGGCCGCAGACCACATGAAGAAGCAAAGGTGTGAGGAAGGAAAACTTTTACAGGGTGAGATATAAATCACAGAAGCACAGAATTTCTTTGAGTTTTTTTTTTTGATAACCATACTACAAGAAAACTGAGACACAATGTCATAAGTCATAGTTTCACAACTATAATAATTTGTAAAGACCGGAATTAGAAAACAAAAAACAATAAAAACACCTTTATTTTATGTGTATGGGTGTTTGCCTGCCTGTATGTGTATGTTGTGCACGCAATGCCTGAGGAGGCCAGGAGAGGGCACCAGATGCTCTGGAACTGGACTTAACAGATGTTTGTGAGTTGCAATGTGGGTGTTGGGAGGTCAGTGCGGAGGACTGACTGAACCGAGGGGTTGGAGCACCCTAGGCCAGTCTCTAACACTGAAGCACAATCACAACAGAAATAGTGAAGGTACTCAAAACATAACCAGATGACCAATAGTAGTGGCAGAGTCAAGTCAGACTATACACATTAGTCTTGTCAGGCTGTAATATGTACTTTAATAAAATCAAAGGACCCTGAGAACACTGGCCTAAAAGGAGGGGAAACAGCCAGTATTTAGGAAGAAGGAAGGACAGGACAACATTATTATACGGAGGAAGGAACATCAATAATTTTACAAAGAAAAATTTTCCAGATTTTAAGAAAGGACTCTGCAGCTGCTAGTCCTTGACCTTCAATTACCTAACAAAGTACAGCCTAACTGTTCACACTGGGAAAGGTTTCACAGAGTAGCAAGTACTCAGGGACAAACTTAAGGAAAAGTTCACTAGAATGTGCCAGAAACAAAACCAGCAGAGGACCAGTATATCAACCATGAAGGGCAGACAGGAAAGAACTCTGGGAAATAATGGCTGTTGGGTGACTGTACCTGGTCTGGACAAATCAGCTTTGATCACTAAGGTACACAGGACATCTGTCCCCTATTGCTCCCAGAAAGAGGGATAGCAATACAAGATTATAATGTCTTAAGCTCAGTTTGGAATTACTTTACTTCCTCCCTGAACTGAAAAGCAGTAAGGTGCAAGAAACCTTGAAACAGGCTCAGCTCACACAAATGAGGGAAAGTGGCTAAAGAGCAGACCAAGACATGCTCAGGCTGTCACTCCTGCGTGAGCCAGCAGGGAGGCTCGTGTCCAAACAGATGGCTACCACCAACTGCTAAGCTCAAACTCACTCCTCTTTGTCGTACATGTATCCTACCTTCCAGCGTAGGGCTTGGCAGATGCTAAACCCAGACTACAATGTTTGCAAACTTTGATTTCTTAGGACAAAAACACCAGAGATAGGCGACGACAGTCTTTCAAACTGCTAACCTTACAGAGTTTGTGCCTTATACAGCATTCTCTGAAATTATGAAGTCAGAAAACAAAACAACAGTCATTTCCCAGGATTTTCATGTTCTGTGACACAGGAGAGAATAAGTTACTCACTGTATAGCAGCATACATCATCTTCAGTGATCAACATCTGCATCCTCAAACTGTCCAGCAACAGTTGGTGTGGTATCTACTTCCATGCCATCTGCACATAGAGAGACTGCACTTCAGACAGGTAGATTAACAATGATGCCAGTGCCTTCTGCTGGCAAGAATTCACTTAAAAACTAGGCATGATGGTGCCTACCTTGAGTCCCACCACTTGGGAGGCAGAGTTAGAACTATGAATTCGAGGCCAGCCTAGTCTGTGTACTAAGTTCCAGGACAGCCAGAGCTACATGTGAGGCCCAATCTCAAAATAAAATAAAATAAAATAAAATTTAAAAAAATAGCTGGATTTAAAAATTCTGGCATTCTGTTTTGTTTCTGAAACGGTGTCATGCAGTTCAGGCTATCCTCAGTTCCTGACTCAGTCCCTCGTGGGCCAGAACTGCAGAGATGACCCACCAGGCCAGACTATCTCACCCCTCCGCTTCCACACTTTCTACTTTGAAAACTCAATTACTCAAAAAGAGACAGACACGAAAAGCTCTTGTGGATTTAAGTCAGTTACAATCAGTCCATACATTTAACATTTACTTTGTAAATTCACAACAGCAACATACAAACACACAAGTATACAGACAAATCCCAGAATCCTAGGTAGGAGTCAATTTATATCTTTCCTTTGTTTTTTTTTTTTTTTTTCTTTTTAAATGTTCTTGGACAATGCTTTGTTACGTAGCCTAGGCTGGTTCAAACTCACAGTGCAGTCCAGGCTCACCTCCCAAGTGCTAGGCTGTCTGGCTGGTAGGAATTTTCAAATGCAGTAAGTAGGCATCAATTGTTCATTCTTCAGAGAACTGTGTGAAGTATTGACTGTTAGACATTATTTAAAGGCATTTGGTGATACACTCAAAAAGCCCAAGACACAGCTAGTGGGGGAAAAGAAAAAGAGCAGAATTTTATCTCCTCTTTATTGTCATCTCACAAAAAAGGCTGGAGAGATGGTTCAGCAGTTAAGAGCACTGGCTGCTTTTTCAAAGGACCCAGGTTTGATTCCCAGCACCCACACAGCAGATCACAACTGTCTGTAACTTCAGTTCCAGGGAATCTGACATCCTCTGCTGGCTTCCAAGGGCACGAACTACAAGTGGTGTACAGACATATATACAGGTAAAACATCTCCTACACACACACACACACACACACACACACACACACACACACACACACACACAAATACAATTTTTACAAAAGGTGTGGGAGGAGGGTAGAAGAAAACAGTACTCTAAAAAAATGTCCACAGTTGTTTTCTTTACTTTCTCACTCCTCAACTCTTTACCTGCCACAAACTTCTGCAAACCCCTGACATCCTATCACCTAGATATGCAATGTCGCATGCTGGGATAAGATCACTTGAGTTACTAGTCTGAGACCAGCATGGGCAACACAATTCTTGCCCCTAACCTCAAATAGTCCAGAACTCCAAGAAACCCAGGTCAATATGCTATATGCATGGAGATACCAATCACAGCATTATGCAAAGTTTAAGTGCACCAACAGAAGAAAAACTAAAGAAAGCCACTTTAAGACTATCCTGTCATCATTAAAAATAACAAGTGTTATGATGTTACCAGAGTATAAAATAGTAATATATACTAAACACATATAAAATGCAAGAAGTGCTTATGACAGTGGCAGGCATATTCTTTTTGTATAATGGCTCATTTAATCCTCTTACCACTTATCAGTTGTTTGGCCTCAACCAATGCAATCCTTCTGTGCCTCAGTTGTCTAATGTGTAAAATGGGGATCATAAATTCATTCAACAGAATTCTTAGAAGAATTAAATGAGTAAACATATATAAATGTTAAATCCAGAAGTGGCACACAATCAGCTTGAGGTTAGAAGGTACAGTACTGCCAACACTTGGGGTAAACAATGTTATCCCCTCAGAGTAAATATAATGGAGTATAATGGAATATAATGGCCTCCAGTATAATGGAGGCTGAGGAAATGACTAAGCAAGCCAAAGTGCTAGCTGTCCAAGCCTGATAACCTGAGCTGGCTCCTAGTCCTGGGAATCCATGGAAAGCTGGATTCTAATACTCCTTCAGTACTACAGATGGATGTGGGAGGCATAGATGGGAGAATCACCTGAAAGCTTAAAGGCCAGATAGCCCGGAGTATGCAGAACAGAAAAGAGACCCTGCCTCAACAATGTGGAAGGCAAACACTAACTCCCAAAAGTTGTCCTTTGATAGGAACCCATGCACCATCCCATGTGTGCATCTTCCTTCTCCCTCTCCTGCCATTAAATAATCAATGAAAAAAGCTAGAAAAAAAGAGCCTACTGCTGAAGACACCACATCTGTGAGTGACAGAACATGGAGAAATCAAGCTGATAACAACCTGGAAGCATCTCTCTGGCTAGCTTTCATAGTTCTAGAAGGTACTATCCACATTAACGGGGAGAAAAGAAATGGAGGGTCTTACCCAACTAGCCGAGAGCTACAGTAATTAATGGCCTGGCAAGTCAGGCCCACTGGTGCAATAATGCATGAATGTAAAGGAGTAGCCACACTTTCTGAATGCATTTCTGACCTGTTCTACAGGATGGAACTAATGCCTACTACCATTAACTGGACCACAAACCTGTGCGTGGGTAGGACATGGGCCCTCGGGATGAACCTACTATTATGCTGCTGAATGGACAATTTTCTCCTCCAACCAGAGAGCACCTTTACGTGCTGAGCATCTTCCTGGCCCTAGACCATTTGTATACTGACACAGTTTGGGAGGCAAAGGTGAACAGGACACACACACACACCCAAAAAACATTCCCATTCTAGCCATTCTAGTAACTCCATATTTGCTTCCTATATTTTTAGGTTAATTGTGAAATTTCATTGCCTTCCAGTTTCTAAGAGAAAACTTTATTTCTTTAAGATTTCCCTTATAGCCAGTTGCTTACTCGGAAGAGAAAGAGAACTCACCTTCATAATCTCTCACTGAATCTTCTGTCCGGACTCCTGCCATATTATACTGGCTGCTCACAGACTGAGAAAGCATCCCTTCTAATCTCTCCAGTGTGGCTTGCCCTTCCGCTGTTAAGTGGGATAATCCTTCTTCATAGGTATAAAATGTAGGGATGTCCCCCTGTCCTTGTTCTAAACAAACAGAAAGCTTTTAAGCGATTACACAACAGCTGGAAAACACAAAATGGATAATCAAAAATGCATTTGCTGAAGATGTGTAGGCTCCCAGAAAGACTTCCAAAATTTGTGGATTAGGCCATTGCTTAAGAGTCTGAAGAAGAAAAGAAAAAGAAAAACTGTTTCTACCCTCTAGGATGAGAAAACTTTTAAGAGCTAATAAACTAATAAACATTAGTTTCCAGAAAATGGGCTTGTCTAGGTCTAGAATGAGAAGAGGGTATTTAAAAAACCAGTGACTCCTTTATTAGTCCAAGGTGGGAATTTTACAAGTGAACACAATTAATTTGATATTGAAGGGATGTTGAATTAACATGTTCCTTTTAAAACAAAACAGAAAAATCTAAAAAATATAAAAAGGACAAAACAAAAAACCCCTTAAAAAAATCTCTAAGAAGTGAGCACATGTTTATGTATGTGAAGAACAATCCCAGAAACAGGCAGTCTCAGGCAAGGATCTGGATTCACACGTAGGAAAAGACTTTGGATACCTATATTGGCATGCATAAGACCAGAGGGAAATGCAAACACAACAGTCTGTGCCTCAGGCTACAAGCCTATCGGGGAGTGAATGCGTCCTGGTCTGGGAAGGCAAGGGGAAATACTTGTAGACAGAAGTATGGTTCTGGGGAAAGAACACTACATTGTCCATAAGCTGTTTCAAGCAATGTGCTGACTAAGAGAGAGGTCAACAGGACTCTGCAGAGATGCCTGGCTTAAGAGCATTTGCCTTTCTTGCAGGGGACTAGGATTTGGTCCCCAGCACCCAGGTGGCAGTTCAAAACTGTAATTTTAGTTCCGGGGGTTCCAACATCCTTTTCTGGCCTCTGAGAGCACCAGGCACACATGTGGTGCACATATTATAAACCTAAGCAAAACACCTATACACATAAAATTTAAAAAAAAATTTTTTTAAAGAGATACATATAAACAGACTTATAAACAGACTTCTCAATGTGGGGGCAGCCAACTCAGCCTAAAGTATGCTCTTGACTACCCATTTTCTAGCTATTATTTTCTTTCCCATTTATTTCCACTGTCCAGTCCCCACCCCTAATAATCTCTTATTATTTGAGTTTGGGAAATTCATTCATTCCCCAATTTGACTGCTGAAAGGGCCTAGACAAAGTGTGCCAATGTATCACTCCTTTTATTTATAACCACATTACATTGGTTACTTTATGCAGATACAAAAAATAAAATCTTGTGCCCTTAGGACAACTGCATGCTTAAAATGAAACAATAAAACCAATACTGATGAGCCAAGTCACTAACCATGTGCTTCCACATCATACTCTTCTCCATCATAATCATCAGAGTCTTCATCCTCAGGATCTGGATGCAAGGCCTGGCATTCACACATTGCAGTGAACATCGCCTCCACTGAGCAAAGACATTAAATTGTAACTAATATTTTTTTCCAGTGCACCACGAAGTTTTAGAATAAACATAACCACCAGTGGAAACAAATTTCAAAGCAGACAAAAGGTTTACTAGGGTAACAATATTTATAAAAAAATCTGCAAAATTCAAATAAAAATTAATCATTAAAAGTACACAGCCTATTCCAAAAGTGCCTGAGACAAGGAACAAGTCACAAAGAGTTCAAGACATTACTGAGATTTCTTTATGGGTGGTGAGATTTAAAATAGGTTCCTAGCACTCGGGAGGCAGAGGCAGGTGGGTCTCTATGAGTTCCAGGCCAGCATGGTCTACAGAGCAAGATCCAGGACAGACATCAAAACTACACAGAGAAACCCTGTCTTGAAAAACTGAGAAAAAAAAAAAAATAGGTCAAGCCAGATGCTATGGCTTAAGCCTTTGATTCCAGCACTCAGGAAGCAGAAGTAGAGAGATTTCTGTGAGTTTGAGGTCAGCCTGGTCTACATAGCAAGTTCTAGGACAGCCATGACTACACAGAGAGACTGACCAGAGTGGGGGGGTGGTCAGAGTTATTGGTCACACTGCTGATTAGGATAAAGCCCTGTCAGATGACAGGGTACGTTCCATCAGTCTCAGCATTTTCAACTCTGGAAGTGCTTCAACTCTACTTTGGTCTATGGCAAGGCAGCGTAGAGGCAGGCTGGAAATCCAAACAGAGATATAGAGAAGGAGGGCAGATTCATCAGAGAGGCTGAGATGTGCCTAGGGAAGCAAGACGTAACGCAACACAGGTAAAGCCACAGAACATGTGGCAAGACATAGATTAATAGGAATGGGTTGAGTCTAATTGTAAGAGCCAGCTAGCAAAAAGCCTGAACCATAGGCCATACAATTTGTAATTAATATTAAGTAATGATTTTATAAGCTGCTGTGAGACTGGGACTGCGGGTGGTGGGCAGTGGGAGAAATTTGTCAGGACGTCAGGCTGGGCAGGACCAGAGAAACTTCCGGCGACAGACATCAATCAATAAAACTAATAATCAAGAATCCTCCTTGCACAAAATACACCAGGTACCATGCTGTATACAACACTATTACTCTATTCACAACTTGTGACATGAGTAAGTACCCACTCTCAATAAGTTTAAGGAGGTTAAAACAAAGATAAAGCAACAGAATGGAGGTAACCATAATGAAGGTGAGAGGTGTGTGTGTCTATCAACAGGAGAGGGGAACATAAAGAGAAAAGATCAATATTACACTCACGTGCTGACTTATCACTGGGCACAAATCTAAATTCAGTAATGGGTTCAACATCATTATCACTGTCTTCCTCATCTTCATCAGAGACAGATTCTTTTGATTCTTCTATAAAAGGAATAAAAAAAATCTTTTTAGACCAAGTTTTTTTTTTGTTTTTTTTTTTTTATTTATAAGGGTTTACTTATGTGTGTCTGCATAAGTTTATGTGCACAGTATGTATGCAGGAGCCAGAAGAGGGCATCAGAATCGCCTGGAGCTGGAGTTAGAAGTACTTTGAGTCACCTGACATGACGTAAGTCTGGTCCTCTGAAAGAGCAGCAAGAGCTCTTAACTGCTGATCTAGCTCAAGGAACAGAAAATTTTAAATATTTATTTGACATTTTTAGACACTGAAGGTAGAGCCAATCATGGTAGTGCATGCCTGAAATACTTACACTTGAGAAACAGAAGCAAATATACACATTAAAAAAATTAAAGTAGAAGGTGGTGGCTCACACCTTTAATACCAGTACTCAGGAGGCAGAGGCAGGCAGATCTCTGTGAGTTCGAGGCCAGCTTGGTATACAAATCTATGTTCCAGGACAGCCAGGGCTGTTACACAGAGAAACCCTGTGTGTGTGTGTGGGGGGGGGGGGGATCAACAAACAGGCTAGGAAATTTCTTGGTATATCTGAAACTGCAGTTCAATTTCTACTGCTGGTTACTTCAGAGCTGGGAAAGGTTATGGGGCTGTGCTCAGCAGCAGAGCACTTGTAATGCACTGAGAGAATACAACATTAATCAAACAAGACCATTTCAAGTTCATGAAAGTTAACTGACCAACAAATAAATCAATAGTTTGTAGATACAACAAAAATGTGCAAAGAAAATTAGGGCTGAAAATAATAGCTTAGTGGTAGAATAGTCATTTTGCACAGTAGGTCCTGGGTTTAAGCCCTTACACCAGAAAAATGAACAAACAGTGCTACATATGTGTCAATACGGATACATTTAAAAAGGGAACTGGATGAAAAAGCTAGCTGCACAATATACAATACCATTTAATTAAAATCTTAAACATAAAACCATTACATTGGTTGGAGGCATATACACACATACCCAGTAAAAGTTAAGAGCATCTATAGGAAGGTTAGAGAATTGGCTCAGTGGTTAAGAACGTTACTCTTGCAGAGGATCCAGGTTTGATTCCTGACACCCACACAGCAGTTCACAACTGTCTGTAACTCCAGTGCCAGAGGATCTACCTTTTTCTTCCTGACCTTGACAGGCCCCAGGTACACATGTGATGCACAAACATACATGCAGGCAAAACACTAATATACATAAAATAATAATAAAAAACTAAAACAGAGCACATATAGGAAGTGGATACACTACCTCCACAATATTGTTTAACTTGAGTAAGACAGTAGAGGATGAAATGGGAAATCTACCAAAATAGCTTTCAAACTGGACACACACACACACACACACACACACACACACACACACACACACACACACACACACTACACCTACAAATATAAGTACAAATTGAGCTAGGATGGTCCCAGGTACTCAGGAGGGTGATGGAGGAAGATTCAAAGTTAGATGCCAACTGTGGCAATTTAGCAAGACCATCTCAAAACAAAAAAATTTAAAGGGGTTGGGGAAGCTGAGGATGCAACTCAGTAGTAGAGCGCTTGCCTAGCATGTTCAAAGCCCTGGGTTCAATACTTCGCTATGGCAAAGAACAAGAGAATAAACTTTTACATTTAAAGTAGCATTAAAACACTTTAAACATTCATGCAGATGAAGGAAAAGCAGAACAATACTTATTAACGCAGTCAATCCACTTGCAGGGGTGTCAGTTTTTCATCACTGTGACACCACACTGAGCAGTCAACAGAAAGGAGCAAGGGCTGATTTCGGCTCCTGGTGTCAGGCTGACCATGCTCAGCTGGCTCCACTGTTAGGGAACTGAGCCATGGAAGAGAGAGAGTGAGATGGAGCAGAGTGTCTTACTCATGACAGCCAGGAAGCGGAATATAGTAAAGGAAGAAAAGGTAGGGGAAGTGATGGGAAGGCCAGGGAGAGAAGAATGTCCACACTAACAGGCTTCTTCCTTCTTCCCCTTTGTTCCATCCAGGCACTCAGCCGACCGATGGTGCTCCTCACATGTGGGGCTTCTTCCCTCAGCTCTGAGTTAAATGTCTCTGGAAATACCATCGCAGAGACACAGAAGTGTGTTTTACTAATATCTTTAAGTTTTCTCCATCCAGTAAGGTTGACAAGTAAGCAAGGGGCATCCACTAAGGGAGTATTTATTTTTTTCCTTTTTTTTTCGGAGCTGAGGACCGAACCCAGGGCCTTGTGCTTGCTTAGCAAGTGCTCTACCACTGAGCTAAATCCCCAATCCCTGAAGTACTTATTTAATATAAATTCAGTGTAAAATAGTATGAAAATACAGACGAGCAAAAGAAAAAAATTAGAAGTGGCCACTAATAATACCTTTAAGTAACAGATTTCATAGTATATTTTCTGTGCTGTTTTCAATGGCACATTGTTAAACATACGTAACTTTAGTTATCAAGCAGAATAATACACATGCTGGAAAATTCTAAATACTGGTTAGTCACAACCTCCAAACTTTGTCAATGCACTTTAAAAAACAACATGGTACTACACTACAATTACTGTTCTATAATGAGGTACTGCATTGAAGAATGACGGTAATACATTCTGGTGTAACAATAATTCACAGCGCAGTGCCGGAGTCTAGAGCCTAGATCCTCTTCCCAGAAATAGCCACTGCTGGGGGGGGGGGGGGCATATGCAGGTGTGTGTAGTATGCTTGCTTGTACACATGTAAAAGAAGGCCGTAAGTTCAATCTGGGCCTTTGCTCTTCACTTGTTTTTGTTTTGTTTTTGAGATAGGGTCTCGAATTGAACCCAGGGCTCATTGTTTTGGTGAGACTGGCTGGTCAGCAGACTTCTGGGATCTGCCTCTCTCTGTTCCCACAGTTTTTATGTGGATGCTGAGAATCCAAACCCAGGTCCCCATGCTTACACAGCAAGAACTGAACCCACTGAGCCATCTCTACCCTGAAAATAACCACTATTAACAATTTCTTATAGTCTTAGGAACGTACCTGAAGGTCACAAATAGAAAGGAATGTAGGGACCTGCTGGTATTGCCAGGGGTAGAGCCCTTAACTGGTCTATGTGTGCTGCTGTGTTTAAGCTCAGTATAAACAAAAAGCAGCAGCACTTAGGCTCCAAACTGATTAAAGGTTGGGTCTGTAGCCTGCGGTGCCACTGGGAGTCAGTAGAGTTGTTAGGAGATGAGGCCATGTGGAAAGTGAGATTAACATAATCCTTTCGAGATTCATTTTTTAAATGAAACTGCGACTCATGAGAGAATGACTCACCTGGCCCGTGAAGCACAGTTTACTTACTGGGGTGCTTTATCCTTTATCTAGTATTACTGGTTCCCTACCTCACTAGACTCTTGCTGGATAAGCACCTTTGCTCACCGCCAATGCTGGACTGTCTGGGGCATTATGCAACAACATTTATTTTTTTTGGGGGGGGGGGCTTAAACTCAGGGCTTCACATATGCTAAACACATATTATACTACTGAGCAACACCCCTGGCTCCAACACATCAGCATTTGGAATTGACTGACAAGAATATTTTTAAAGTTTTGCTTCTAAACAACACCTAATTTCTTCCTTACCACTATGGTTGGGATCTTGAGTGATCTCAGAGGCCCACAAATTAAATAAAGGTTTAGTCACCAGCCTGTGGTGCTAGTGGGCATTAAAATCTTAAGGAGGTGAGGACATGGAGAACGTTAGGTCACTGGAGCTTATCCTAGGGGGAATGGGGACTCCAGGCCCTCTATACTTTGCTTTCTGGCTGTCAAAAGTGAACAACTATTCTCTTTACTGCCTTCAAGTCTCCTCAACCACGTGGAGTCTCATGCCATGATGTGCTGTGCCAGCACAGGTTGAAAGAAACAGGACCAAATGAGTACTGGCTGAAATCTGTGACTCATAAGCCAGAATAAACCCTCCCTAATTAACCTGATTATCTAAGGTCTTCTGTCATAGCAACAGCACACTGATTTGCAGTTATAAAAATCATAGTTGCATTTAGTGTTATGGATGGGTTCTAAAATGTCCCCACAGCCACATGTTTGGAACACTTGGTGCCCAGAGGGCCACTAGGGCCAGACCTTGGAAAGTTCTATCCACCCCTGGCTCTGATGCTACCCCCTTTCTGCTTCCTTGTGCTCTGCCAAGTGGACAGCTTCGGCCTCACATGCCTGCCGCCGTGTGTTCTCCACCAAGATGGACTGAAATATCTCTGAAATTGTGAGTCAAAAAAAAACAACCCCTTCTTTCCTTCTGTCAAGTGAGTGAACTTTGTGTTTACTATCTCATTAGGAAATCATGTTACACTCCAACATGTAAGAACTTTTAACATTTCCTTATCCTTTCCCAAATTTCATGATTTTTTTTTATCTATCTTTGAACCCTTTCCAACAGGAAAAATTTGAAATCTTATAGTGAGAATATTTTTGGACAGCTGGATCAGTCAATATCACTTAATAAGGTATGGCTTGCTCTGCAGAGTACTAAAAATTAGTAACTAGTGTTCACAACTAAATAAAAATGATGGGGCTGGGAATTTAGCTCAGTGGCAGAGCGCTTGCTAAGAGCGCTTGCCTAGCAAGCGCAAGGCCCTGGGTTCAGTCCTCAGCTCTGAAAAAAAAAAATGATTAAATCTGGAACCAAGAGAAAACCCCAACTTGTTATACAAGATTTCAGAGAAAAGCTACCCATTATCTTAGAATTGACAACTTACTTATAGTTTCATGACCAGTAAAACTCGGGAATCCTGTAATGCAGGGCTTCTGAAATGTGGCACTCCTAACATTTGTACTGCATAATTTTTGTTGCAAGCAATTTGGCATTTATTAGATGCCAGTAGCACCCCTCCTCTTCCTCCAATTAAAATTTCACCAACCAACAGCGGCAGCACATAAAGTTCTCCCCACCCACCTACTGCGAACCACTACTAAACAAAATAAAAACAATCTGGGGCCTAGAGAGACAGCTCAGTGGTTAAGAGTGCTTGTTGCTCCTGGTGGTTTGAATGAGAATGGCCCCCATAAGCTCATCTGTTTAGACACTTGGCCCTCAGTTGGAGGAACTATCTGGGAAAGGTTAGGAGGTGTGGCATTATGGGAGGAGGTATGCATTGGGGATAGGCTTTGAGGTTTCAAAACCCCTGCCATTTCCAGAGTTCGTCTCTGACTCTACTTGTGGTCTGAGATGTGAGCTCTCAGCTGTTCCTGATGCCACGTCTTTGCTCCACCATCATAGACTCTAACTCTCTGGAACTTTAAGCCCAATTAAACACTTTTTTCTTTAGTTGCTCGTCATGGTGTTTTGACACAGCAATAGAAAAGTAGCTAACACACTGCTCTAGAAGTTCAGTTCCTGAAATGCATATCGTTTGGCTTAAAAACTTCCTGTAACTCCAGCTCCAAGGAATCCAATGCCCTCTTCTGGTCTCTGCAGGCATCCACACGCATGTAGCACATATTCACACAAACATAAAACACATAGTCTGTTGTGGTGATACTGTGTTCTCCAATATATCGTGCACCCTAATAAATTTATCTGGGTCAGAGAACAGAACAGCCATTAGACAGACATAGAGGCCAAAAAATGGTGGCACTCACACCTTTAATCCTAGCCTTCTGGAGGCAGAGATCCATCTGGATCTCTGTGAGTTCAAAGCCACACTGGAAACAGCCAGGCATGGTGACTCATGCCTTTAATCCCAGGAAGTGATGGCAGAAAGCAGAACGGTATATAAAGCATGAAAACCAGGAACTAGAGCTGGTTAAGCTTTTAGGCTTTTAGCAGCAGTTCAGCTGAGATTCATTCTGGATGAGGATTCAGAGACTTCCAGTCTGAGGAAACAGGATCAGCTGAGGAATTGGTGAGGCGAGGTGGCTGTGGCTGGTTCTGTTTCTCTGATCTTTCAGCGTTCACCCCAATACCTGGCTCCAGGTTTGTTTTTATTAATAAGACCTTTTAAGATTCGTGCTACAGTCTGTAACTCCAGGTCTAGGGGATCTTACATCCTCTTCTGGTCTCTGCTAGCATCAGTCACACATGTAGTAACACAGACATAAATGCAGGCAATAACCCCCACCCACATATACATCTTTAAAATAAATAAATAAAAACAATTCTATCTTAAATTTCTAGATAGACAAAATATACTGGTTCACATCTCTGAAGTGTCTTTAGGAGGGTAAGGAATAAGCAGTTATAACAAAAAAGTAGAAACATCCATATTAACAGAAGAATTCTAAGTGCAGATATATCGAAAATAAAAGGCAGATACACACAAAACCAATGCCCATTAGAAGAAATTCAAATGGCCAAATTGTTTTAGGTAATTAACTTTGCTTAATATGATATTATCCAATGTGGACCAACGGATTAATTTTTACACTGACTATTATCAAAGATGGCTTTTTAGATTGGTAAAGCAGCACACACCTAAAGTGTCAGTATCTGGGAGAACAAGCACTGTTCAGTCCAGGAGTTCAGGGCTAACCTGAGCAACCTGTAAGACCTCATCTCAAACAAACAAATAAACAAACATTGCCCTTTAAAATATACTTGGCTATCAGAGGAGCATTAGATTAAGTTATACCATACATACCTCCAAATTTGGCATTCACCATAACATACAAATGCTCTTGAGGATAAGCACTTAGGTCCCTGGAAACCGCATGTAAACTAATGGTGGGGTATTCCAGTGAGAATCCTAATCCAGAACCATCTAACCAAGACAGGCGGCTGAAAAACAGGTTTTTAGGCAGATTATTTGTAAAAATTAAATCCTAACAATATTCCACAACTTACAAAGGTTCAACATGGAAACTTTTATGCATACAAAGAAATTCTAGTTTATTGACAATATTGGAAATATTTCTTAAAATAAGAAAGTTTAGTGACAAGAACTGAATTTTTTTCTTTTATGGTTTCTTTTCCTCTAGCTTATTATAAACTCAAACAGATTTGAGAGGCAATTTTTCAAGTCATCTGTGTTTATTTTGCCTGTGTATGTGCATGTGGGTACCGGTGGAGGTCGGGAGAGCATCAGATCCCCTGGAGCTGGAGTTAGGGGAGGCTGTCAACTCTCCAGTGTGGGGACTAGTAATCTAGCTCCCTCGGGTCCTCTGAAAGAGCAGCATGTGCTCTCAACAGCTCTCGGCCCCTACCTTGTGCCTGTCTTTTGTGCTTATCTTGTTTAGGATAGCTCCAGTTTCCCTCTTTGCTGTGCAGATCCTTTCATCTAGTCAAGGCTCGAATAACTCCATGAGCCCTTTCTACAAGGACCTCTTCTGTTCCCAACTGCACTTGTGCTCAGTGACACACATCAGCACTAAGCATGTTACTGAATCGTGTTTGTACTGGTACTTCCATCCCTTTATTTCATAGTCTTGAAAAATGTTAGCACAGTTTTCAGTAGATAAGCATGCAAGATAACTGGTAATCATCCTTTCCACTCCACATACATTAAATGTACACACAAAACATATGTGATTACAATCACAATTCAAAAAATTAATTATTACCTTAAGAGACAAGGTAAAAGTTCCCATTTATTACCAGCTCTAAGAAAAAGCTAGAGGGGCTGGAGACAAGGCTCAGTGATTAAGAGCACTTCCAGAAGACCCAGGTTCAATTCCAAACACCCACATTCCTAGCTCACAAAGATCTGTAATTCTGCCGCAGGAGATCTGACACTCTCTTCTGGCCTCCCTAGGCACCAGGGACACATGTGATACACGAACATACATGGAGGCAAAACACCATGCAAATAAAATAACATTTTTAAAAACAAAAACACCCAAAAAACCACAAATAAAAGCGCACAAATATTTTATTGGTATAACAAAGGAAACGTATCACCAAAGTCAGTATGTTGAATTTTGACAGGTAATGCCTAATTTTTCTTGGCAGTAAATCCCCCACTATGAATTGTACAACTGAGCAGAAAAGTCAGTAACAAGAAGCCGCCACAAAAACACTTCCAGGGCTGAAAAAGGGATGACTACTGATGAGTATTGGGGTTTTTTTTGGGGGGGAGACAAAATGTTCTAAAATTGAGTGTGGCTATGAGAGCATAATAAAATCATCAACTTCTATGAATGAAATGAACAAGCTGTATGCCATGTAAACCAAGTCATTAATGCTACTTTAAAAGGGAATGTCAATAAAAGTCATTTTTATACAACTACTATATACTAATAAAAGTTTAAAATATACAAGTTAAAGGAATAGGGACATACCTCTGCGGAACAGCAGAACATATGCATATCCTGTATCCTCTCCAATTTCTCCCTCCATCCTCTCTCCCTCCCTCCCCGCCTCCCCATCCCTCTTGTTTTTGAGACAGAGTTTAGATATTTAGCTCATGTTGGCCTCAGTTGCCCAGGTTAGCCATGAACCTTTTTCCCCCCTTGGAGACAGGGTCTCTCTCTATAGCCCTGGCTGTCCTGGAACTCACTGAGATCTGCCTGCCTCTGCCTCCAGTGCTGGGATTAAAGGCGTGCTCTACCCTGCCCAGCCACAGCCAGGAACTCTAGACCCTCCTCTTGCTCTTCCTGCCTCCACATCCCAAGTGCTGGGATTCCGCCTGTGCTCCCAAGCCCAGATTCATCCTACTCTCTATACAGCTCTGACAGGCTCACCATGGCTCACAGCTATACTATGAGCTCTCTGGAGGCTGATGTAGGTGGGACAACTGCTATAAATTCAAGGCTAACCTGAGCCACACAATGAATTCCAGGCCAGTCTGGAATATATAGAGTCGAAGCCTCAAAAAAAAAAAAAAAAAAAAAAAAAGGCAAGGTAGTGACATATACCTTTAATCCTAGCATTTGGAAGGCAGAGGCAAGCAGATCTCTGTGAGTTCAAAGCCATCTTAGTCTACATAGCAGTTCCAGGTTAGTCAGGGCTATATAAGGCTCTGTCTAAAATAACAACAAAACAAACAAACAAAACTGTAGTGATATCTGTTCTACGTATGACCTTAAGGTACAGCCCCTTGAGATATAACAGGTAACTATAACCTTGAAGTACCTGCCCCTGGGGCATGGCCTCCGGGCTACCCTTAAGACCTGAGATGCACATATGTGGCTCTCTTCTCTCTCTCATGGGCTTGGATGGTGTGGGACTGACTCAGGCAGCAGAACAGCATGGGACAGTACCTCAGCCTTCCAGGACCCTGCGATTCTCCTATTACATTTAATGAGTTTTCTTTCCTAATAAATTCCTTTTAACCTTCAAGCAGACTCCTGTGGATTTCTCACTTTATCTGGCACCCAATGTGGGGCGTGAACCCTTGACCCTGATAATTAAGAGTCTCATGCTCTACCTACTGAGCTAGCTGGGCCTGTTTACTTCAAAGATGTGTTGATGTTGGAATGGAAACCAGGATATGTCCTATGTTGGGGAAGGGGTTTTACTTTTGCTTCTGCAGAAAAAAAAAAAAAAGCCATGGATGCCAACAAAATTATAAAAATTTGATTCGAAAGGAGAAACCCCATGATGAGGAAAAATGATAGCTCATCCACCCATGTGACAATTCTACAAGTTGTAAGGAAAACTCAACAAACAATGGTCAGGCAGGGTTCTGTTTTTTGTCTTTACATAAAATTAGAAATACCCATCTTCAAGAAATCAAAAGGCCTCGGACACCTAGACATCTACAGCAGAAGGGAAGGACCTATTGGTACCCATATACTCTACAGGATAATATTTCACTGCCTAACATCAATATCTCTTTAACTCTAGAAAAGTTATGGTCCCAATTCAATTATCAATCAAGCTGGCTTTGGAATTGGAATGTAGCTCTCTCCTCTAAACCCAAGCATGTTGCTAAAAGAAAACAATAGGAGATTCTGTCTCATATTGGAAGTCAACTAGTATGGGACATAAAAAAACAATAATCTAGGGACCATTGTTATCAAGATTCTATTTCTCTCCATGCTTATTCCTGATTTCTGGGAATCCTTCCTCACATGTCTTGTCATCCTACAATCCAAACTTTCCATTTTGATAATAATGTTCAGGTTTTCCACAGTGAAAAATAAGTCTTTCCAACAGCAGTCTCTGAAGTCTCCAGAAAGACAGGGCCCCACAACAACTCTACTCGGTCTATAATGATGCCATTAAACCAAAAAACACCACTCAATGATCAGATTTGGACTGCAAACTCTTCAGGACAGTTCCGAGATGAGATGGTCCATTATATTACACTTCTAGCCAGAATCTCAGATAGCCTTACCCATTTCTCTGAGACTGGCTACAGACTCTACAGCTAGTCCTACTGAGACTTAACCATTTAGCTTTCTTACAGGATCCCACAGAGATACCATCTCCCCCTAAACAGTAATTTTAATTAGCAATTTTAAGAAAATGACGCTCCCTCTCCCAAAGGTTTCATTTTCTCAGGGTTATGGATAAGTCGTTATAAGGTTGGGGGTGGAACAATAAAATTTAGATTCAAGACTCCCTTTAAGAAAAGAAAAAAGGGGAATAGACAGGTATAGGATATTATGGTAGATTATTGTTATCTACTAATAATCTAATTTTAGCAAACTATCAGCCCTAGATAATTAATACTGATAGGATCCTTATATATTGATACAAATGTAAACTATTTTTCTATTCCTATTTAAGATAATTTTTATACTGATACAAATTCAAAACTGTAATTGTCATATTATACACATGTTCCTACTCCTATTTGAAATACTTTGTGTATTGATACAAATGTAAAATTATGTTTGTCATACTGTCTGTATGTTCTACCTGTTTAGGATATTTTGAATATTGATACATATTTAAGGATATTGTTATTATATTGCACTATACATTTCTACTTCCATTTAAGATATTTTGGATATTGTCATAATTTTGAGGTAATTGTCCTTATACTCTAAATCTGTTTACAGATTGTTTGCCTTGACATGTGAAGCATTAGTCCTTAGGTTATTTAGGTAGATAAGACTCACAGATGAATATTCACCCATGCTTGTCATATCTACAGTTATGTTAGCTAGGTTTTTCCAGATTTATAAAAACATATGTCAGATGGATAGGTAATCTTCAAACATTTCATAGACCTAGAGAATATGGCATTTAAATGTTTTGATAACTTAGAATTGTGCTGACATGAGACATGATTGCTTGTGGCAGTACCGACCTACTCCTGAGAGAATGTTGGGTTTCTAAGACACTCCGTTTGGAAGTTTGTCTTCTTCTTGGCAAAAAAAAAGGCCTGCTGGGCAAAGAACTGCCCTTGCCTCAACTGCTGACAATATACACACTGTCCTTTCCAGATGAACAGGACACAAGGAGAAGCAACTATTGAACCTTGCCAAGACAGGGTAAGATGGTCTTTCAAAAATTTCTGCTTCTGATAATGGTCTGTCAGATTTTCTAGGCCTATAGCCAAAAATGAATGCCCCAACAGTGCTGAGAAACTTTAGATTTAGACTGTCCAGGCTGCCAGCTGTCTCTGCCTATTCTCACAATTTTTCAGAAATTGCTTGCTTGCACTTCCTGTTTTCTCAGGTAATATTATTTTCCTTCTCAGGTCTTTGATGGGGTTGAAGACTAAATAGTTACAGTTATAATCCTCTCAGATCTTAGCTAAGAACATTTTAGATACTAAAATTAGAATCTTCAGGATAGGACAGCTATTGGAGTAATCTCTGTAACATGCCATTTACCTATGGTCTGGACACTTCTGAACATTTTGTGTGTGTTTCTTGCTTGTTGCCATTCTTGTTGGTTGTATTTCTATTTTGTTTATGTTATTACCTTTCCCCTCTCCTGGACAATACTTAATCATCATTCCTATTGTATACAGTTTTATATTAGGTTAGAACTTTCTTATTTAGACAAAAGGGGGAGATGTAGTAGATATCTGTTCTACCTATGACCTTGAGGTACAGCCCCTCAAGATGTAACAGGTAACTGTTACCTATAACCTTGAAGTATCTGCCCCTAGGGCATGGCCTCCCAGCTACCCTTAAGACCTGAGATGCACATATGTGGCTCTCTTTTCTCCCTCATGGGCTTAGATGGTGTGGGACTGACTGACTCAGGCAGCAGAAAAGCATGGAACAGTACCTCAGCTTCCCAGGATCCTGTGATGATTCTCCTATTATGTTTAATGAGTTTTCTTTCCTAATAAATTCCTTTTAACCTTTAAGCAGACTCCCGTGGATTTCTAGCTTTACAAAACAAGAAAAAACAAATAACTAAACAAAAATATTCAATTGGAGAACCAAGAACTCCTTTAGGCAGGAACAATGATAGTGTAGCAATCTAAAATCACTCATGGTCAGTTTAAGAGGACACTAAATCTTACGCCTTCGGAACCCACCACCACCAAGTAAATCAATGTCTAACAGTATAATCCACATGTATAACAGTCCTTATCAAAAGTATGACCAAAAGCAAAGGCATATGGTAGACTGTGGTGGTAAATGCATAACTCTATAAGCACACTAAGATTAGTTGTTTTTTTTTTTTGGGGGGGGGTGCGTTTTGAGACAGTGTTTCACTGAGTAGCCCTGGCTGTCCTAGAACTCTGTAGACCAGGCTGGCCCATTAGCCATACTATTTAATGGTATACTTAAAAATTAAAAGCAAGAAAAGATGCAGTTATTGGAAAGAATTCCACACATCAGGCTTATATGGAAAAAAATAGAGGGATAAGGTGATAAGCTTTAAATAGCAAAGTAATAAATTTAAGAAATTGCCCGGTGGTGCTGCACACCTTTAATCCCAGCACTCGGGAAGCAGAGGTGGGTGGATCTCTGTGAGTTCAAGGCCAGCCTGGTCTACAAAGAGAGTTCCAGGACAGCCAGGGCTACACAGAGAAACCCTGTCTCAAAAACCCCAAAAAATTCATTTGAGGAATTATTTCATCCCTACTGCTTCTCAAGGAATAGATTTCTTATGTAATTGACTGTGTGCCGCATGTTCCCTTCCTGCCCACAGCTCTTCCCTTAATGTGGGAATGAAACAGTGCTCATGGGTACCAAAAATAGCCCTATCAAACTATGCTTCCTTTCTCACCTCCAAAATCTCCTGACATGACCACAATTTAGAATAAAACATCCCAGATTTACAAGTTCAAAAGAATTTCAAATATTCAGAGCCATAAAACCTTTATTAACTCCACCGGGCAGTGGAAAAGGTGGCATCTAAGTCAAATCAGTACCTAGCAAATTACGTCCTTGGTTTAAAGGTGCCCTAAGGGCCACAGCATGTTGTCTCAGCACAATGTTCCAATGGGCTCTGAGAAGCTAACAGAGAAATGGATTTGGCACTTGAAAGCAATACTTATGTGATTTTAAGTTCTAATTCTGTTTTGTCTCTTCTCACATATACCAGAAGTACTCCAAAACCAAAATATATAATTAACTGTGACCAGTCATAAAAAACAAAACCAGGGTTGGGGATTTAGCTCAGTGGTAGAGTGCTTGCCTAGCAAGCGCAAGGCCCTGGGTTCGGTCCTCAGCTCTGGAAAAAACAAAAAACAAAAACAAAACAGATGACTTTAGCCGGGCGTTGGTGGCTCACGCCTTTAATCCCAGCACTCGGGAGGCAGAGCCAGGCGGATCTCTGTGAGTTCGAGGCCAGCCTGGGCTACCAAGTGAGTTCCAGGAGAGGCGCAAAGCTACACAGGGAAACCCTGTCTCGAAAAACCAAAAAAAAAAAAAAACCCAAAAAACAAAACAAAACAAAACAAAACAAAACAAAAAAACCAAAACCAAAACCAAAACCCAAATGTCATTAAATGCAAGGACAAGAACTAGAAGGGTAGTACACACAGGTTGAAAATGTTAAACTCTGACACTTATGAATAAGGAGAACCAGTGTCTTTGATTTCTGGTGAAGGTTTAAAAACATCACAGGAAAGTAAGAGACCTTGAAGCTTGTGCCCATCTTAAAGAACTTATTTGGAACTACTCATGCCTTTCTATTTTCCCTGTTTGGATAAGCACTCAACCTCTTATAAAAACTAAGCTCTGGAGTCTGGAGAGAGCTCAGTGCTCAGGAGCACTTGCTGCTCTTTGCAGAGGACCACGGATCCTCAGTACTCACACAGTGGCTCACCACCACTCTAACTCCAGAGCATCCAATGCCCTCTTCTGACCTCAGTGGGCACCAGGCATACATGTGATGTGCATACATACATGTAGGCAAAACACGCATACACACAGAATAAAATAAATCTGAAAACAAAACAAATCCCTAAACTCTGAAAATGAGCCCAGGAGTTCTGTATCTCTGAAGACACACTCAACACCATTTCTCTTTGGCTAAAGTCCTAAACGCTTCCCCAAAGGCTACAATCCAATACAGCCAAGCTCATGAATATGTTCCTACCC
>CABHPH010140929.1:0-14090 GCA_902168325.1 Peromyscus nudipes
GCTTGCTCCGACCCCCACCTCCAGCCGCTCGGGTGCTGCCCCCAAGCTCCGGCCCCGCCCTTCAGCACCCGTCCTGACCCGGCTCAGTCGGTCCCCCAGCTCCGACCCGGCGCCTCCCCTCAGGTGGAGACCAAGACGTGTGAGCTACTAGCTGGGTCAGCCCACCCGGAGGCTGTGAAAGTTTCATGACTTGGACAGAGTTCGGTTTCTAGAGGCTTTATTTTGACATATACGACCTGACACAAGCGGGCGGGTAGCGCAGGGTGTACAGAGAGGAGCCGGCTCGGGCCAAGTACTCCTCTCCATCACACACAAGACCCGGGGAAACGCAAGCGCGCCTAAACGCCAATGGAGCCACGTGTGTATCCAGGCGCAGGTCTTAGGGTATGTAGGCAGGTGTGTAGCTTCCAGGAAAGAGGAGCAGAGAACAATTTCCAGAATTCAAAGTCTTACATTTCCTCCACAAGAGCAAAGGAACTTTCCCCGGGTTCTCATTTTTCCTCATTAAAATGCAGTTTTTTAAAATGGGCACACGCACAACCAACTTACACAGCTGTAAAGTTCAAAGCAATTTGCATCTAGGGAACGTGCACGTGGCCAGATGTGAGCGAATGAGCAGCGGATACTGAACTAGCCCAGGGCCCTGGCCTCTAGGAGAGAATCCTCAGGCCCATTGCACAGACCCAAAGCTGGGAGGGGTGGGGTCCCAGGCAAGTTAGTTACAACACTGGTCCCTTTCCTCTTTAAGCACCACCCATCCCACTTCACTCCCACCCATCTCCAGGGGCTGGTGTGGGCTTAGCCCAGGGAAATACTATGGAGAGGGGCAATCTGAGCTCCCCAACCCATGATCCCGAGTTGCACTTTGGTCCCAAATTGGGGCTGGGAAGGCAGGGCCTGTCAGGGACAGGGCTCCAGCCTTGGGCAGGTAGAAGAACAATGGCAGAAAGTGTTATTACACACTTGCCACCACCTATCAGATAAACGAGCTGGCCCTCCAGATACCAAAGGTGCTGAAAAGTGGGGCCCTGCCCTTAAGGAGAAGCAGCAAATCCCAGCCTTTCCACGCTGTACTGGCAGAACTCGCAGTGTAAGTGGGTACCTTCTCCCTTGCTACACGAGAAGCAGCGGAATGGGGCAGTGCCTCCCCAAATCTGGGAACTGCGGAAGTACAGCACATTCCTAGGAGGTCATCCATGGCCCCAAACCTCTCTTAACCTCTATCCTGGCAGAGAAGATATGTCTACACTAATGAACACTTACTGCCCCTATGGCTGAAGCAACAGAATACTACTGGACAGAAGACAGTTGTTACTAACCAGAAATGGGCAAAGCTAGGCCCCCCAGCCCTAAGGAATGGGAACCTGCCCACCACTGGCACCAGGGTCAGAAGACCAAGACTGGGGTCCACCAAGGAGCCCTTTTCAGAGCTCTATCTCTATGAACCAGGATATCATGCCATTAGTTACCAGTATCTCTCAAAGGTTGGCAGGGTTATCTTCAAATGCCAAAACAGACCTGTCAGAAGTACTGACCACTGGCCACAGACTTGGAGACTGCTGCTCACCTTGGCAATGGCTAAGTGTAGTGTAACCTGCAGGACACCTACATTACAGGCAGCAGGTCTCTACCATCAAAGGGCTGGTAGCAAAAAGAAAGCAATGGGTCAGATCACCCCTGAGCCTTCACTGCCTCACTGTTGGTGCTGATAGCCACACCCCAGTCCCACAAGAAGGCCACCAGGCCAGCAGGTGAACACCACTATGGGTCATTCTGCTAACAGCTTTGTAAGACAGCAGAACCTGCTAAGGAAGGGCACAGGAGCAAAGGCTCACCTCAGAAAAGGGAAAGAATACTCTGCTGAGGAGAGCATGAACAAGATCAATATATACTAATCAACAAGGCTATACCCCAGAAAGCTCACCACAAAACAGGCTGGCAGGCAGACAAATGAACTGACAGACCCAGGATTAACCAGACAAAGCTCTCAGCAGACTCTGGGCACCTGTACCCAGGGTCATATGTCCATAAAAGCAGACAAGTTTAAAGTTCTCCCTCCAAGTAGAGCCTGGAATACCACAGAACAGGCTGCTGCCTTGAGCTTGGCCTGGAGAAGACAAGACCCTGAGCAGAGCACAGACCCTGAGCCCTGGGAGGAACAGCCCATCCAGAGGCAGCACAGCTGCCCAAACTAGAGGGAGGGGCGCCACCCAAAGCTAAGAACTGCAAATACTGTCTAGGCGAGAGCCATTACAGGCCCCTAGGCCTACTGGGACACTCACTCTCCTCAGCAAACAGAGCTGTGCCCACCTCACTGGGACAGGAGGATACGTGGCCTCCTTAGGCAAGCAATCTCGGCGAGAGGCTGGCTGGGGTTGTGGACAGAAGAGCAAGTTTACATGCCAGTGGGTGCCTAGGGAGCCCAGGGCCTGCCCTTTGCTGTGAGTTGGCCTTAGCTCAGCTTCACAAATCTAGCCCCATGCCAAAATCAGACCCAAGAATGAGTCCATCTGCGCAGTCAGCCCTGTAATGCCCTGAGGGCAACTGCTCAAGCACTGGCACAAAACTAGAAAGGCCCCCAAGACACGGGCACTTAACCTTCCCCAGTTCCGGGAAGTGAGGGATGAGTAGCATGGAGAGACCCTGTGCCAGCCAAGGGCTTCACCTCACAAGCAGCAGAGCCCTATAACCACAGATCCCAAAAACCTTAGGCAAGGGAACCAAAGTTCAAAGGCATTCTGTCTCTGCTGCCGAGCCCACTGGGGTCACCTCTTCCTTCCTGAGTCAGCCTGGACACAGCAGAGCCACAAAGCTAAGGAGCCTGGCTGAGAGGACGTCTGTTCTGCCCTCCTTTACTTATATATATATATGTATGTATATATATATATATATATATATATATATATATGGATTCCAGGCTACAGCTAAAAACATTTCTTTTAGTTTACACCAAAGAGAAATATAACCCTTTAAAAGCAAGTCAGTGTGTCCTCACAGCAAGTTCAGAGCAATGGTCCCTGCCTGTGGGTGGAAAGGAACGGGTCTTAGGGCCCAGAACTGGGCCTACTGGTTCTCGTCCCGCATCTGTTCCATGATGCTGATAAGATTCTCCAAACCAAACACATAGCCTCTGTCCGGCCCATCGTGAACAGTGGGGTCATCCCGGAAGCCCTTGAATGTGCTGTGTGCAAAGTCAATCATGCGGACATCCACCTTGGGCGGAGAAGAGGGACCAGCCTCAAGGTTGGTGCTGCTAGGGCTGGTGCTGGGGCCACAGGGTGGTGGCACCTCCGGGAGCCCCAGGTCCACGTGCTTGAGCCGGAGCTCAGAGCGGCACTCCTTGCCATCGTAGATGACGAGCAGAGAGCTGGAGTAGAAGCGGTAGGAGGCCTGCCGCTCCAGCACGGCCTTGAGGCCCCGGAGTTTGCTCAGGATAGGTTCAAAGAGGTCACGGCGCAGGTCCAGGCCATTGTGCAGGTATTGATACAGGGCATTGCGGAAGCCTTCAATGGAGAGTCCACGACCGTAGTACTTGTTTCTGCAGAGGTAATGACCTGTATCCAGCTGGTAGACCTGAAACCCCAGGAGACAAGACCAGGTTGAGTACCAGAAGGTTTGATGGCCACAAAGTGCCCCCAAGCAAAAAAATACAAAAACAAAAACAAGAAAACAAAAAACCCGACCAAACGAACAAACAAAACAGTCTGCAAGGCACTCTGACCAACCTGAGCTCTTCAGCTCCTCCTACTGGAGCAGGGAGGCCACATGCACCCCAGGTTTTCCCGTCATGGAGCTGTGAAAGCCAACGCCAGGCCTATAGCCATCCCTTTAGAAGCCTGCCTCCAAGCTGTCCCAGGGCCCGGCTGACTCTGACTAGGAATGCACTGCTGACAGACAAGTCTTCCTTGCCCAGTGATCAGGCAACAGGCTCTCTCAATGACCCTGCACATGGAGCTCAATCACAGTCAAGTGAGGAGAGCAGGGCTCAGCGAACCCACTTGTAAAGACACACCTTGTGGGTGACTCACCCTTTCAGAGGAGATTCTGGAACAGTGCAGGACAGGAGGACACGGGTGTCAGGCAGGTATGGGCACAACCTAAACCATGCACTCTGCAGCCCCTGGGCTCCCGCCAGTGGTGACTCACCTGCATGCCGCAGACCCTGACCCCCAGCGAGGCAGATGTGCTCTGCTCACACTTCCGCATCTGCCGGGCTGCCTTCTCAGCTGACGCATCATCCCCATGCTGCCGGGTACCCATCTTCAGGTCCAGCACACAGGGGTACTTGAAGTGGTGCACCACGTTTTCAAGCAGGAGGAACTCTGGGCCAGAGTCAAGGATGACAACCAGACTCACTGTCAGCTCCACCCAGGAAGGCACAATGGAAATGTTCTAGAAAAGTGGCATTCTGGCTGGCTTTGGGGAACCTGTTCCTCATACTGGGTTGCTTTGCCCAGCCTTAATACAAGGGGAGGTGCTCAGTCTCACTGCAACTAGGTGAGCTATGCTTTGTGGATGCCCATGGGAGACCAGCCCCTTTCTGCACAGAAACAGAGGAGGAGTGGAGGGGATAGAGGGAGACGGGAATGGAAGGAGAAGAGAGACGGGAAACTGCTGTCAGGATGTAAAAGAAATACATTTTTAAAAAGTGGCGTTCTGGTCCACTGTAAACTATATGTGCCTCACAAATTCCTAAGTGGCAGTTTCAAACTACTGGCTTCAACAAATTTTGGTAGAATATACATCACATACAATCTTAGAGGCACATGCCTTTAATCCCAACATCCACACTTACAAGACACAGGCAGATGGATCTCTGTGAGTTTGAGGCCAGCCTGGTCTACACAGTGAGTTCCAGGCTGGCCCAGGACTACACAGTCAGATCCTGTCTCAAAAAAAAAAATAATAATAATAATTAAAAAGATTGGGGCTGGGAATAGTGGTGCACCCCTTTCTTGAATGCCAGCACTCTGTGGAGGCAAGAGGCAGGCAGGCCATCACCACTGTCCACCTCCCATGCTGAATCTCTACGTACTGAACACTCACCCCTTTCTACTCTCCAGGAAACCTCCACTTTCTGTGTCTAGGAATTTGTCTACTGGAGGCAGCTCATTTACTAGAATCTTCCAGCATTAATCCTCTTAGTAAAATGCTTTTAAGATTCATTCGTGTCACACAATACATCAGAATTTCATTCCTGGTGCTGAAGAAGTGACTGAACAGTTTAGAGCACTTGTTGCTATTGCAGAGGACCTGGGTTCAATTCCCAGCACCTACATGGTAGCTCAAAACCATCTCTAACTCCAGTTCCGGGGATCTGAAACCCTCTTCTGGCCTCCACAGGCACCTGGCAGACACATGGTCCACATATATACCTACAGGCAAAACATTCATACACATGAAATTAAAAAAAAATTTTTCAGCCTGGCATGGTGGTACACACCTTTAATCCCAGCACTTGGGAAGCAAAAGCAGGCAGATCTCTGTGAGTTCAAGGCCAACCAGGGCTATGTAGAGACCCTGTCTCAAAAATAAACAAACAAATTCCTTGTACACCTATGACCTATATAATTTTCCATAATATGTATACAAGACAGCTACTGATTAGTATTTTTAAATGTTGGGGTGTGTATGTTACGTTGTATGTGTGGTATATATACTTGATGGATGTAGGTGTGTGGATATCAATGTGGGTACACATGTGTGGAGGGCAGAGGTCAACATCAGGTATCTTTGCTTAATTGCTCTCTACCTTTAATTTTTGAGACAGGATTTCTCACTGGACTTGAAGCTCACTGATCAAGCTAAGCTGGCTAGCCAATGAACTTGAGGGATCTGTCCATCTCTGGCTCTATCCTCTCAGCACTGTGATTACAGGCACCAAAAAATAGATAGATAGATAGATAGATAGATAGATAGATAGATAGATAGATAAAGCCTGGCCCTTTTTTGAGTTCTGTGGATCTGAACTCAGATCATCAGGCTTCATAACAGATGTTTTGCTGACTTGGGTCCCTTCCTATCCCTTTATTTTGACGTTCTCATGATCCCAGGATAGTCTTAAACAGCCTGGAGAACACAAGGATGACTTTGAACTTCTGGTTCTCCTATCTCCAGCTACAGAGAATAGAGACAACAGGCATACTCCACCATACCCAGTTTTATTATTATTTTCTCTTCTTTAGACCTACCATACACATAATAAGGCAAAGACTATTTGGCCACATCCCTGCCACCATTAGTAAACCAAGGCCACCCAGACCTAAGAAGTAAGAAAGACATCTTTGCAGCATTATTTAAAAAAAAAAAAAAAAAAGGGGAAATCAAATTCTAACATTCCCAACAGGAATTTTCAGGAAATGCTGGACTTAAAATCTATCCTAGTGAGAATAAGATGTGTATCACCTTTCCAAGGTTTAGGGAACGTTGTGGAAGAAGGGGAGGAAAGAATGTAAAATCAGGAGGGCAACGAGTGTGTACCACCCTGTCTTCTGAACATAACGTGGATACTGTACTCATGACTTCACAGCAGCTGCTGTTCCTGACTTAAGGCTCCACAAGATCAGGATAAGACTGAGCATGCCAACATTCCAGCCTGGGAGGGGAAAGGGCACATGCTGCTCCACTCATGAACTCATAGCAGCTGAGGTTACTATACACAAGACCTGCACAAGATCTGGCCCATCAGCGTTCCAGCATGGACTGGAGAGGGGCACATGTGGCCTTCCTACTAGCTGAAGGGCTACTGGTAATTAAAGGCTGCTAGGGCAGGGGGAGTCACTTTCCTTCAGGGGTACGGCTGCCACTAAGTTACCCATAATCTAGTGTACAACCCCATACCCATGCATATGGCAGCACTCTACTTAAGTTCAGTGGTTTTGTTTTGTTTTTTAAATGAAGGTAGGAAGAGCACAGGATCTAGAAGGAGAGGGATAAGGGAACAGAATGGGCATGTGAACACATACACTATATACACGTGAAACTGTCCAAGAATAAAAAATCACTGTAAGGTTGGGCAGTGGTGGCACACACCTTATTTTTTTTTTTTTCTTTTCAAGACAGGGTTTCTCTGTGTAGCTTTGGTGCCTGTCCTGGATCTCGATCTGTAGACTAGGATGGCCTCGAACTCAGAGATCTGCCTGGCTCTGCCTCTCAAGTGCCAGGATTAAAGGCGTGCACCAACAACGCAGCCCACCCGGCACACACTTTTAATCCCAGCACTCAGGAGGCAGAGACAGGTGGATCTCTTTGTTCAAGGCTAGCCTGGTCTACAGAGTGAGTTGCTACACAGAGAAACCCTGTCTCGGGGGGAAAAAAAAAGAAAGGAAGGAAGGAAGGAAGGAAGGAAGGAAGGAAGGAAGGAAGGAAGGAAGGAAGGAAGGAAAGAAGGAAAGAAGGAAAGAAGGAAAGAAGGAAAGAAGGAAAGAAGGAAGGAAGGAAGGAAGGAAGTGAACAATCAAGCCAGAGAAGGGGCACAGTGCATGACATGACATGACATGGTGGCTATACTCTCTAACCCTTGAGACATGACATGACATGACATGGCGGCTGTACTCTCTAACCCTTGAGACATGACATGACATGACATGACATGACATGGCGGCTGTACTCTCTGACCCTTGAGACGGCTATCATCACCTGTGGGAGACCAGGCCTATCCACAAACACCATGTCATGGAAGGGAGAGGGGCTCAGAGGGCCATCTCCCTGAGGCTTTACACTCAGTCAATGGTTGAGAGGAAAAAAAGACTTCCCCACCCACCCCACCCCTGTGGTGTAAGGTACCCAGATTCCTGCAAATAACCCCGTGCAACTTCCTGGACACACAACAGGGAGCGGAAGGGGAGCTAGTCGGGAAGAGGAAGAGTAGTGGGAGAGACACTAGAGAACATAAGGGGTGCATGGGATCAAAATACATTATGTACACATATAAAAATCTCACAATAAAACCTATTATGTCACCGGGCGGCAGTGAGTTCAAGGTCAGCCTGGTCTACAGAGCGAGATCCAGGACAGGCACCAAAACTACAGAGAAACCCTGTCTCAAAAAAACAAAAACAAACAATAACAAAAAACCATTATGTCTAATATATGCTAATTAAAAAAAAAACACTTAAAAATATCTGTCTTGAGAGTAAGAGAGTAGAGGAAATGCTTGGGCAGGAATGAAGCCCTAGATTCAGTCCCCAGACCAAAACACAAGATTAAGAACAACACGACCTTGCCATTTTCTCACACAATTTCCAATCAGTGGACAAGGATACTGTAGAGTTTTCGGTCCTTGGACTCGGAGCGCATCCGGCTTAGCTGCTGCTTGTGGCAGCGCAGGCTCCATGGGTTGTAGCTGATCTTCTCAGAACTCAGACCGCTATTGCTGTCTAGCATCTGGAAAGGGACATCTGAGTGGCTGTGTAGCTCCACCTTTGGACTCTTTGCCTCCTGGGAGCTAAGAAAGAAGAACACACATACCACTAAGAGATAGAGAAGTCATCTTTAGGGACACAGGTAGAGAAGATTCCAACAAGCCTAGCCTGTCACTCAAAACCTACTTACAGGTGGCACTGGCCCCAGGTAAAGTGAGTGAACAGAATAAGAGCTATCCTCCTGGGCCTCAGAAAGCTGCCTGAAAAATAATCATGTCAATTATAGCATATGATAACATTTCCCATTTAATTAGATCAAAAGAAAAATCTGGACCCTGGCAGCATGGGCCAGTGGGTAAAGGCACTTGCTGCACAAACCTGGCAACCCAAGTTGGATCCCCAGGATCTATAAGGTAGAAGGGAAGAACCAACTTCACAAACTCGTCCTCTGACCTCTAGGCACACATAAGGGACATGCACACTCACACCCACATACCCAATAATAAATGGTACTTAATTTAAATAGTAAAAAAAAAAGGCCAGGTGTGGTGGCTCACACCTTTGATCTCAGCACTCAGGAGGCAGAGGCAGAGGCAGGCAGATCTCTGAGAGTTCAAGGCCAGCCTGGTCTACAGTGTGAGTTCCAGGGCAGTCAGGGATACAGAGAGACCCTGTGGGGTGGGGCGGGGAAACAGTTGGAAAAGAAAAAAAAAGAAAACACTAGGTACTGGAGAGATGGTTCAGTAGTTAAGAGTACCTACAGCTTTTGCAGGGGACTGGAGCTTGGTTCCCAGCACCAACATGAGGGGCTCATGACTACGTGGACTGTGCCAGGGGCCAGGAAGATCTAAAACCCCTGTATCCTTTGCAGGCATCTAAACTCAGGCATACAAACCCACACACACAGACAAACATATATACATATAATTCAAAATAAAAATATAAATAAATCTTTAAAAGAAAAGGTAAAAACTAGAACAAGTGCCACGTAGGATGTAAAGAGGCTGGAGTCTTCCTTGGACACTGCCGTATGAATATCAACTACTACAGCCCCTGACAAAGTATTGGTGTCTTCACAGGATAGGTGCAGAGCATGTCAGTAGTCCCAGATGCTCAGGAGGCTAATGTGGCAGAACTGTTTGAGCACAGAAGTGTAAGACCAGACTATCATGGGCAACCCAAAGAAATTCTACCTAAATACAGGATTGACTCCCAGCACTTGGGAGGCAGAGACTCGAAGATCTGAGTTCAAGGCCATCCTGGTCTACAGAGAAAGTCCCAGGACAGGCTCCAAAGCCACACACAGAAACCCTGTCTCGAAAAGAAAAAAAAAAAAAACAAAAAACAAAACCAGGATTGTCTAGGTGGTAAAGATGGCTCAAGGGGTTAGCCGGGCAGTGGTGGCACACATCTTTAATGTCAGCACTCAGAAAGCAGAGGTAAAAGAATCTCTGTGAGTCTGAGGTTAGCCTGGTCTACAGAGCTAGTTCCAGGACAGTCAGGACTATACAGAGAAATCCTATCTAGAAAAACAAGCAAACAAACAAACAAAAAGATGGCTCAGTGGTAAAGCACTCACCGCACAAGCCTGAGAACTGGAGTTTGGATCCCAGAGCCTGTGTTATGCTGGATGAGTGCAGTAGCTAGGCTGGAATTCCAACCTTCAGAAGGCAAAGACAGGACGTGATGGCTATTCTTGGTTGTCAATTTGACTGCATCTGAAATGAACTAAAACCCAAGTAGCTGGGTACATCTGTGAGGGAGTGTTCTTTAGCCATTTTAAGTGGGAAGACCTACCTTCAATCTGGCCCAGACTGTCTGCTGGGAGCCTATATAAAGAACATGGGAGAAGGAAGCTTTTGCTCTATGCCTGCTTACCCTCACTCTAGCTGACAAGTTCATTACTTCACTGGCATTAGAGCCTACTACTTCAGGATTCCGGCTTATACCCAAGACTGAGACACATAGACTCACAGACTAAACAACTACTGGATTCTCTAACTTTCTATTGGGAGACAGTCATTGTTGGAGTAGCTGGACCACATCTGGTAAGCCATTCTAATAAATCACCGTGTGTGTGTGTGTGATCAGTTCTATTCTAGAGAACTCTAATACACAGGGGATTCCCAGAAGAGCCGAGTATGAGCATCGAGACAAGCCATACTGGTGAACTGGTGAGCTCTGAATTTGACTGAGAGACATTGCTTCAATGAATAAGGCAGAGTGATTGAGAATGATTTCTGATTTCAACCTTGGCCTCCAAATGCATGCACACCCACATGCACATACACCCTCCTACACACACACAAATGGGGGAACAGTGTCTGAAAAAAAATTCCTGGAGTTAAAGAGGATTACTTGATTGCAACTTCCCATCTAGGTATATACTCAAAAAGGGGCTAAGGCTGTAGCTTAGTCAGTACAGTGCTTGCCTACCATGCATAAGGTCATGGGCTTGATCCCCACCAGACACTGTAGTGTGTGGTGATATTGTGTTCCCAAAAATATTGTGCACCCTAATAAACTTATCTGGGGTCAGAGAACAGAACAGCCACTAGACAGAGCCCAGAAAATGGTGGCACACATGCCTTTAATCCTATCACTTGGGAGGCAGAGATCCATCCAGATCTCTGTGAGTTTAAAGCCACACTGGAAACAGCCAGGCATGGTGACTCACGCCTTTAATCCCAGTAAGTGATGGCAGAAAGCAGAAAGGTATATAAGGCTTGAAAACCAGGAACAAGGCAGGTTAAGCTTTTAGGCTTTTGAGCAGCACAGTTCAGCTGAGAGGCATCCAGTCTAAGGAAACAGGATCAGCTGAGGAATTGGCGAGGTGAGGTGGCTGTGGTTTGTTCTGCTTCTCCGATCTTCCAGCATGCACCCCAACACCTGGCTCCAGGTTTGATTTTTATTACTAAGACCTGTTAGATTCCTGCTACAGTGGTGCCTGCCTGTAATCCTGACAGGAGATAGAGGCAGGAGGATCACGAAGATCAAGGCGAGGTCCAGACGCGCCTGGCAATATAACTTTTCACACTCACAAGTCCACAAAGCCTCACTGCTAGTGAAGCCGTACACTCTAGGAATGCAGACAAAGTCTGGCATACAGCAGAGGCAGAGCACCACTGCAATTTCAAATGTTACCTTCCTTCCCAGAAATGCTCTTCTCCAACTGTGCTATGACATACATAACCCAGCAGGTCTAGTGTGTGCTCAAACTGTTGCCCCTCCTCTAAGCACCAAGCATTTGGGATACCTCTGTGATGGTTGTTAAAAGGCCCCCATGCAAAGACCTCATTTCTCCTGAACTGAACTACAGGAGTTCAACAATGCCTGCAACCCTTCACCAACTTCCCAAAAGCAGATGCAGGTCCACTTTAGAAATCACTTGCCAAGTAAACCCAGACAAGTTGCAGGTCTGGATGGGGCCCCTGTAGGACTTGGCATTACCTCTGGAGTTATAGTCCTGGCCCTGGTGAGTGATCTCCACTTTTGGTATGACTCAGAATCTCTGCTAACAGGCCAGACAGGTATCTAGTCAATGCAGACAGAGCTGGCACCTTCACAGCAGACCCTGAAGCTAATCTACATTCACTAGCTTTTCACCATGATTCATAAAGCAAAGGCTGTCGCCTTGAAAAACAAAACAATTCCCCCTCTAAAAACTGCTAAAAGAGAATCATCAGTCACAACCTACTGACTGGAATGTCTGTCTCCCAAATGCCCAAGTTAGGTCCTACAATTGTCAGTCAAGAGGAAGCCCCTTGTGGATGATGGAGACGAAGTAAAGGAAGTGCTCTTGCAGAATATCCAACACCAAGACATGCATCTTAACTAAGGTGTGGGTATGCAGCCCTCTCCTTGCAACAAAGATGAAGACTTAGCCCAAAGACGGGGGAGGAACAAGCACACAAGGTTTCAGTATTAACATGAACAGGACCTCTTAATGCCTAAGTGAGGAGACTGTCCTGGGCCCTGAACAAGCCTCTGGGAGCTCATGTGGGCAGCATGTTCCAGAGAAGTGATCTGATGCCAGGGGTGAAAAGTTTACTGCCCCATCTAAAAAACTTCCCTATGGGGTTGGAGAGATGGCTTAGCAGTTAAGAACACTGCCTGCTCTTCCAGAGGTCCTGAGTTCAATTCCAAACAACCACATGGTTGCTCACAACCACCTGTAATGGCATCTGATGCCCTCTTCTGTATTGCAGGTATACATGTAGATAGAGCACTCATATACATCTTTAAAAAAACAAAAACAAAAAACGAAAAACAAAAACCTTCCTTATGGCTAGGGATGTAGCTTGGTTAGTAGAGTCTATGTTTGGCATGCAAGAAAAAGCCCTGAGTTCTCTCCTCAATACTACGTAAACCAGGCATGGCCATAAATGCCTGTAATCCCAGCACTAGGGAGGCAGGGACAGGAGGAACAGAAATTTAAGACGGTACCATTTGCAACCCTCCCCATAAGCAATGTAGGAGGCTCCAATTTCTCCACATCCCTGTGAACATCTCTATGTCTATCTATCTCTATCTATGCAAATGTACACAGAAAACTCCATATATCTGTATCTATAGAGAGACAGATAGAAAGTTTCACCAACGGGGTAGAGGATGGCCAGTGTTCGTGGACCACTCCCATAGGTACAGCCTCCCTTACATGTTCATCACAACCTGATGAATGGATAAAACAAAAGATGGTGTATCTATAGGATGGAATATTCAGCTAGGAATATTCAGAAAGGAACACATGGTTGGGCATGGTGGCATACTCCTGTGATCCCAGCATTTGAGAGGTAAAGATGGGAGATTACCATATGTTTGAGGCGAGCCTGGTCTACATGTGAATTCTATGCCAGCCAAAGTACATAGTGAAGCTTGTCTAACAACAAAACAGTACTGACAACATGGATGTGTGTGTGTGTATGCATATCTATCTATCTATCTATCTATCTATCTATCTATCTATCTATCTATCTTTCTAGAGACAAGGTCTTACTACTTATCACTGACTGACCAAGAACTCTTATGTAAACCAGGCTAGCCTTGAACTCACAGAAATCTGCCTGCTTTTGCCTTCCAAGTGCTGGGATTAAAGTCATGTGTCACCACACCTGCCAACTTTTTTTTTTTAAATATATGCCTGTGTATGCCATGTATGTGGAGGTGCCTGCAGAAACCAGAAGACATTGAAAGCCCCGAAGTTGGAGTTAAAAGCAGTTGTGAGGGTGCTGGGAACTGAACTTGGGTCCTCCTGAAGTGCAGGAAGCATTCTTAACCCCACTTTTTTTTCTCCCCCAAGGTCTCACTATGTAGCCCAGGCTATTCTGGAACTTGTTATGCAGCACAGGCTGTGTTCAAACATGCAATGATCCTCCTGCCTCAGCTTGGTGAGTGTTGTGATTACAACCAGGCTTTGATTGTCAACTTCGATTATACTCAACTCATTAAAACTTAACTAATGCCTGCATGGAATATCAAGAGACACAATCCTGCCCAGCAGTGGTGGCGCACGCCTTTAATCCCAGCACTGGGAAGGCAGAGACAGACAGATTTCTGTGAGTTCAAGGCCACCCTGGTCTACAGAGCGAGTTCCAGGACAGCCAATGCTGTAAAACCCTGTCTCGAAAAAAGAGAGAGAGAGAGAGAAGAGAGAAGAGAGAAGAGAGAGGGGAGAGAGAAGAGAGAGAGGAGAGAGAGGAGAGGGGGGGGGAGGAGAGAGAGGGGGGG
>CABHPH010140929.1:15876-35799 GCA_902168325.1 Peromyscus nudipes
TAACATTTGATAAACTCAGACAAAAAATTTTCATTACTTATCCTATGTAAAACAAGTAGTTCCCTTTAAAAAGTAGATTCAATAATCTCCCTTTTTATCTTATCATATCCATATTTTTTTTCTTTTCATAATAGATTCAATAATCTACCTTTTGTCATTTTCATATCTTCCTCTTTTTCTTTTTAGAGTAGATTCAATGATCTACCCATTTATCCTATTATTTCTTTATCTTTTTTCTCAGAGTAGATTCAATGATCTACCTCATATCTATATTTTCTTTTTTCTTTTTTTTAAACAAAAACTCTGAATCTAATTTCCTTATTCAGTTTTTTCCTGACCATTAACAATTAACAACTTGTAAACAACCATCATAAACAATGACAATATCTATAAGTCATTGAACAACCAAAAAAACACCCACCCCACCTCTTGGGAATGTGGGCATCGTTTTCTTAAAATTACTTCCTGCTTTCTGGGGGTGAAGGCATCTTTAGGGAATCCTGAAAAGAAAATTTTTGGGGTTAATTGTCAAGTCCTGAGAGATTTAGCTGTATCATTTGTCCAGTATCTGCATAATGGGAAAATGTAGAGCTTATCTCAAGTCCTTGCTCGAGTTGTCTATGAATCTGAATCATCTCAGCTAGCCATCTTGAAATTGTCCTGAACAGTTTGTAGCCCAAAGTCAATCTTTCTGTGGTGTTAATCAGCTTAATGGCTTTATCATAGTCCATGTGGAATTATCTTTGTGGGGTCCCGTCATCCTTTTGAAGATTTCAAAGTTGCTGTTAGGTGTGGTCATGGTTCCCTGCAGAATTTTTTTTTTTCTTTTGTGCTTCCTCTGTGGTTTGGAGCAATCACAGTCTGATAAATGTCTGTCTCAGAACCATGAATGTTCTTCCCTAGAAGAGAAAATCTTCACAGCAATTTCTCCCCACCATCTGTCTTGCAAAACTTTTCCAAACTGACCTTTGCCGATGCTTTCTTGTAACACGATGGTCCTGGCAATTCTTCTCTGAACAAGCAGCAGTAAACCCTTTGTCCCAGGTAGCAGCATCACCATAGTCACCAACACGATGAGAAGCAGCCAGCAACTTGGAGCAGCAGCCACTGCCTCCATGGTCCCACTGCCACCGTTTGTGGCTCGGCTTGGCCCTGGCCGCAGCTTCTCCTCAGCAAGCCTCCTAGGCCGGCCTCAAACTTGGAATCCTCCTGCCTCTGCCCCCTTCAGTAAATCTAACCAGTGTGCTCCACCACAACTGGCTGAGGGTAGCTCAGGTCTGAGCAGGAGCCCGAAAGGCCATAGGCAAGTAGCTTTTCCAAGAATTCGTACCACGAATGCTGGGCGCCAGATGTAGCATGAATCTTAAATGGTCTTATTAATAAGAACAAACCTGAAGCCAGGTATTGGGGTGAATGCTGGAAGATCAGAGAAGCAGAACAAGCCACAGCTTCCTCACCTTGCCAATTCCTCAGGTGATCCTGTTTCCTCAGACTGGAAGTCTCTGTGTCCTTATCCAAATGGATCTCAGCTAACAGCTTCTCGAAAGTCTGAAAGCTTAACCAGCTCTAGTTCCTGGTCCTCACACCTTATATACCTTCCTGCTTTCTGTCATCACTTCCTGGGATTAAAGGCGTGAGTCACCATGCCTGGCTGTTTCCAGTGTGGCTTTAAACTCACAGAGATACAGATGGATCTCTGCCTCCCAAGTGATAGGATTAAAGGTGTGTGTGCCACCGTTTTCTGGCCTCTGTATCTAGTGGCTGTTCTGTTCTCTGACCCCAGATAAGTTTATTAGGGTGCACAATATTTTGGGGAACACAATATCACATTTCCCCTTTTTTGTCTAAAATAATAAAAGGTTACAGTCAGGAATTATATTAACATTTGATAAACTCAGACAAAAAAATTTTCATTACTTATCCTATGTAAAACACGTAGTTCCTTTTAAAAAGTAGATTCAATAATCTTCTTTTTTATCTTATCATATCCAACAAACTATCTCCAAGACAGTGCTCATATCAAGTCCTTTCTTCCCATAGTGAGCACAGTGCTTTCCTAGCTTCCCATACACAACTTCTACCCTGGAATCTCCAAGGTAAAATGCCTTCCTCTATTTCCCTACTATATCCCATGAAATAATTTGTTCTCTCCATTTTTTTATTTTTGTTGGGTAGCCTAGGTGGACCTCAAACTCACTATGAAGTGGATGATGACCTTAAACTGTTCTTCCTGCCTCCACTTCCCAAGTGCTAGGGTTACAGGTGTGCTCGACCACATCTTTAACTCTCACTATGTAACCCTGGCCTCTTCCAAATCACAGATCACAGATACCCACCTGCTTCTGCCTCCCAGATGCTAGTATCAAAGGTGTGCGCCACCACGGCCAGCTTCTACTCTCACTTTTAGTATGCACAAGTGTTTCGCCTGTATGTACGCAGGTATTTCACACAAAGCCAAGCAAGGGCATCAGATCCCTGGAACTGGAGTTACAGGTGGTGGAGAGCCTTCGTGTAAAGAACAGGGACCAAACCTGGGTCCTTTGCAAGAACAGAAGTACTCTTAACTGCTAAGCCAATTCTCTAGCTCCTGTTCTATTTGTCAACCAAATTAGTTTCTTCCAGATCATTACCAAAAGAGATAAAACAGAAACAATACCCAGAATAAAGCAACTCTCTAACTTCCACATCCCACCTAGGGTCCATCCAGGACACTCTACTTTTACCCTCTTGCTGTGTACAACCGGCTCTGTACTCTACAATGAGTGAATGAGATGCACTTACAAACATGTCAGTATGCCAGACCCAGAGTGTTCTCTTCCACTCATTTCCTTCTCTAGGCCAGCACTGCACCAGTCTCTGGGGCCTATTAGAAGAAAACTCCTTCCAAATCCAAGGAATGGATTGTTTCCTCTTTACACCTTACATGTTGCTCAAACTCAGGCCTCAGAGGGTTTCCCTGCACAACCTGTCCATGTATATTACACGACTGTCTCTCTGGCAAGCTGTCACCACTGTCTTTGGAACTGGTTCCAGGTCGAACACCCTCCAGTGTACAGTCTGACCTTCTGGGAGTTCCCTCACACTCTACTCTTGACTGTCCCCAGCACTATCACACACTTTCAGAGAAGAACCATTCTATCAGCCTCTATTTTCCCATCTTGATTTATTCTTTGTGTGGCTAGAATATATCTTCAAGAAATTCCCTAAGAAAATTCTGTGACATCAATTCTCTGAATCCTTTGTTTAAGTAATAGTTTAGCTGAAGAAAGAGTTCTATGCTCACTGCAAATGCAATTTTATGTTTTCCTTTCCAACTCAGATGTATCTGCACAGACTAGAACTCCCAGTCAAGTGCTGACTAGGAAAGGAGGGGCGCAGACAAGCTTGTCTCAGTCCTTGGTTATCAAGGGAGGTGTTGTCTCATCACTATGTACAAAGGTAGCCACAGATGCCTCCATCATGAGAAAGACACTTCCTTCCATATCTATCTTTAGCTTTTGCTTTTGACAAGTAAATAAACATATACAAAACAATTACAGATTGCAAGAAGTGAAGAAACTAGATGAGGGTCTGTAATTGCAAATGATGATACCTCCAGAGCACAGCATTTAGCACATTTAGCATTGAGGGATGAGAAGAGCTGTGGACAAGAGGAAACACAATCCCAAGTACAAGTAAACACAGGGTAAAAACAAAACACCACCATAAAAACCCAAGCCGGGGGCTGGAGAGATGGCTCAGAGGTTAAGAGCACTGACTGCTCTTCCAGGGGTCCTGAGTTCAATTCCCAGCAACCACATGGTGGCTCACAACCATCTGTAACGAGATCTGGTGCCCTCTTCTGGCCTGCAGTCATACATGCTGTATACATAATAAATAAATAAATCTTAAAAAAAAACCCAAGCCAGAGCTGTCTAAAAACTGCCTTAACTCTTTTTACCAATCAAAACAGGCTCTGGAGATCAGTGGGTAGAATGCTTCCTAGCATTCTCAAAAAACAAAGGAACAGAAATATGATTCAGTGGTAGAATGCTTGCCTAGTCCATTCAAAGCCCCAGGATCAATCCCCAGTACTGTAAAAAACAAAACAAAACAGAAAAGGTAAATACAGAATGGCCATACATCTTAAGTGTGCACATCAGAACTGAACAGTAGGACTCACATCTTTGTATGCAGCAGCATTAGTCACAACAGCCAAAAGAAGGAAGCAACACGAATGTTACTAACCCGCCATTTTTTAATTTTTATTTTATGTCTGTATGTGTTTGTGCCTGAGTGCATGTTGATGCACAACATACATGCAGTACCCACAGAGGTCAGAAGAGGATGCCAGATCTTCTGAAACTGGAGTTACAGATGGTTATAGCCTCCACGTGGGTGCTGGGAATTGAACCTGGGTCCTCTAAAAGAGCAACAAGCACTCCTAACCACCAAGCCATCTCTCCAGCTCTCATTAAAAAATTTTAAGAGGGCCTGCGATGGCTCAGTGGGTAAAGGAACCTGTGGCCAGGTCCGATGGCATGAGCTCAATCCCTGGAGCTCACACGGTGGCAGGAGAGAAGCCATTCCTGAAAGCTGCCCTCTGTCTTCTGCATGTATACCATGGTACAAAAGTTTTGTTTTGCTTTTAAATTTTGTTTTATTTGTGGCCCTGGGAATCAAACCTAGGACCTCACGCATGTTACACAAGCACTTTATCACTGAGCTACAACTCTAGCCCCCATATGCAATTCAAACACATGCTATAAAATAGATGGACCTTAATTACACACTAAGTGAAATTAGCCAGGTACAAAATGACAAAAAGTGTACAATTTCATTTCTATGAAATAGCTACATTATTTTGTAGAGAAAGAAAGTAGACTTAAGGTTACCAGGGCTCAGTTACAGGCAGAACAGGGAGGTTTTTATTTAGTATGTTCTGAGTATTTGTTTCACAATGAACAATTGTTATAGCTACACAACCTTGTGAATGTAACTAATGCCATTAAATTATACATTAAAATGGTAAACTTTATATTATATATTTTCCCATAATAGTTTTTCAGAGTTAAAAGAATCAAAAGTCAGCCAGGTGGTGATGGCAAACACCTTTAATCCCAGCACTCGAGAGGCAGAAGCAGATAGATCTCTGTGAGTTCAAGGCTAGCCTGGTTTACAGAATAAGTTCCCAGACAGCCAAGGCTACACAGAGAAAGCCTGTCTCGAAAAACCAAAAAGAAAAAAATCAAAATCAAAACTCAACTCTTATTTGGCTTGTTCTAAATTGAAATTCCCCTAAATAAAACATGTTAACATGATTAAAATCATAATTAAATTGTTTACTTTTTGAAAGACATATTCACTTTTATGTGTATGAATGTTTTGACTACATGTATTTATGTATTTAAGTACACCCAATGCAATGCATGCAGTACTCAAAAGAGTAACATTAAATCCCCTGAAATTGGAGTTACAGGCAGTTGTGAGCCGCCATGTGGGAGCTGGGAACCAAATCCAGGTGTCTGCAAGAGCAGCCCATGCTCATATTCACTAAGCCATCTCTCCAGCCTGGTTTTAAACAATCTAGAGCTACAGAATCTTCTCTTTAAAAAAAGAAAGAAAAAAGAAAAAACGGGCCAGATAGTAATTAATGTACATACAGAATACAAAGATCAGATGCTAAGAGGAAGAGAGATGCCTCAGTGGTTAAAAGCACTGACTGATGTTACAGAGGACCCAGGTTCAATTTCCAGGCCGTCGAGTGTCTAATCATGCCAAGATATATCAGATACTAAAGTGGCCTGATTCCAATAGTCACAGAGTTCTTTCTGTTCGATAAAATTGGCTCTTACCTTTTTTTTTCCAAGACAGGGTTTCTCTGAAGCTTTGGTGCCTGTCCTGGAACTCATTCTGTAGACCAGGTTGGCCTTGACCTCACAGACATCTGCCTGCCTCTGCCTTCTGAGTGCTGGGATTAAATGTATATGCCACTACTGCCCAGCTAAAATTAGCTCTTATCTTAAAACAGTTTCACATGTTAAAACTTCAGAGCACCAGAATATTCCATAAACACAATATTCCATAAACACATCTCTCCAGCACACACACAGACACAGCACCACACCATGCCCTTGCCAGCTGTCCAATTACTTTAAAGCCTGGAAAGTACCCCTCTACCCTCCTCAGGGACCAAAGACTCTCCCTTTCTCCCCTAGATTTGTGTGGCAAACAAGGGACTCGTTGATAACAGGCTTTTCTCTATCAATGGTCTTCTTGCTGTGAATGTTTCTCAGCTTTACTATCAATTATTTCAATTTCCATGATCTAAAAACCTTCCTGAGAATTTCAGTTACTAATCTTGCCTAACAGAATGGAGACAACAGAGAACTACCAACACATCACAGGGCAAACGAGACAAGGACAACTGAGTCCAAAGCCTGTCAAAGATTGCTAGGCTCACAGAAAGGACCACTGACTGACCTTTGTACTCAGGGGTGAATTCCTTCATTTCAGGAGGGAGAGACTCATAGAAGCGCTGTTCCCGGGAGATGAGAGGCTTGCACACTGTGTGATCGTCGTACCGCATCATGCTGCTGTGTCCCCCCACCTGATGGATGAAGGGCTCCAGGAGGACTCCTCGGTCTCCGGCCCGACTTGCGTTCTTGCCATACTGCCCCACTTCCATGGTTTGACAAACACACATTGCGTTGGGGGCCGGTTGCACACTGATGGCAGGCGATGCAGCTCATGGACCACAAAAGGAGAGCTAGGTTGATCCTGGCTAGTGGGAGGCCAATGGTCAGAGTCCGCTTAGCTTATTGTTCTGTTCTAGAAAGAAGAAGACAGGAAATCAAGAAGAGGAATCAAAACATCTGGCAAATCAGTGTCCCTGCTGTGTCTCATCACGCCACTATCGGAGGATAACAGGCAGCTGGGAAACTTCCTTAAGTGATGCAGCTTTGGTCTCCTCACCCACTATTCTGTGTGCACAAGCTCTCCTACAACTCGAAGTACTCTGAGAATTTTACTTCAGAGATATACCATGTCACAACCATCGAGGTGACAACAAGCCCAGTTAGGTAACCTTCAAAGAGGAAAGGATCAGAAAACAGTCACAGCAGTATGCTCTGTTCAGGGTCTCATCCTGACTCAAGGGAAGGGTTTGGGTTTTGTTTGCATTCTAACCATTAAGTGCACAACTCAGTGGCATTAAATGCATTCACACTGCTGTACAACCACCTCCATCATCCATCCATCCATCTACAGAGCATGAGTGTCCATCATCCACACTGAAATTCTGAGCCAGCTTTATTTTTATGTTTATTTTTGTAGGAAACAGTTTCCCCACATCACCCAGGATGGCCCTAAACTTGCTCTTCTCAAGAGAAGAGTTTTTACCTCAAATACCAGGTCATGCTAGTTTCAAAACTCTGCTGAAAGTACAAAGGAAAAGCCTTTCTGACAGGTTGTAAAAATCATTTAAAATAATTGTTTGTTTGGTTTTTCCGGGGGTGGAGGGTGTCCTCTCTGTGTAGCTCTGGCTGTCTTGGAACTAGCTCTGTAGATCAGCCTAGTCTGGAATTCAGAAATCTGTCTGCCTCTACCTCCCCAGTGCTAGAATTTAAAGGTATGCACCACCACGCCTGACCGTTTAAAACAATTTTTAAAAATATTTTATTTGCCGGGCAGTGGTGGCGCACGACTTTAATCCCAGCACTCGGGAGGCAGAAGCAGGTGGATCTCTATGAGTTCGAAGTTCGAGGACAGCCTGGTCTACAGAGTGAGATCGAGGACAGGCACCAAAACTACACAGAGAAACCCTGTCTGGAAAAAAACAAACAAACAAAAAAAAAAAAAAAACAAAAACAAAAACATTTTTGTTGCTTTTCCCCCAAAGGAATTCAGATTTCAGATTCTTCTATTTTAAATCTGGGGCTGTTGATCTATGGCCATGTCTAGTACCACAGCATTTCCCTTGCCACTGTACCAACCACTGGAACAGAGAGTTCTTTGTATTTGACTAGCTTCTCTCTAAAGTTAGGTTTTTTTTTTTTTCCCTCAAGAAAGTTAAAATCGGGCTGGAGAGATGGCTCAGAGGTTAAGAACACTGGCTGTTCTTCCAGAGGTCCTGAGTTCAATTCCCAGCAACCACATGGTGGCTCACAGGCACCTGTAAAGAGATCTGGTGCCCTCTTCTGGCCTGCAGGCATAGATGCAGGTAGAACCCTGTATACAGAATAAATAAATCTAAAAAAAAAAAAAAAAGGGTATGTTTGCATAATAAAAAGTAAAAGTTCCTTTAAAAAAAAGTTAAAATCTTTTCCACTTCCTTAATACCAAATTTCCTTTTTTTTTTTTTTAAAATGCTCTTATTCTTTTTCACACACTACATCCAAACTGAAGCTCTACACCCTCCACTCCTCCTAGGCCTTCCCTCACCTCCCCTTCCCCCCAGATCAACTCCTCCATTTTCCTTCAAAAGAAGAGCTGGTCTCCCAGAGGTAGCCACCAAATATGGCCTAACAAGGCAAAAGAAGACTGGGCACAAACCCTCCTCTCAATATTGGATGAGGCACCCCAGCAGGAGGAAAAAGAGAGCCCCAGGCAAGAGTCCGCCAAGAGTAAGGCTGACGTGCTAAGGTAGTCATGGTAAAAGCAGCGATCAGAGGGCTTGAGGAGTCCTAGGAAATCATAGACCATGCTCTGCTTCTATGCTAGAGATTGATCATCTGCCACACCGAAGAGACAGCATAGTTTGTTCCAATGATCACTTCCATCCCCGGGATTTATATTAAAATAGCTGAATTCTTGTCAGTGTTTATGAATGGATTGTGGTCATGGACTTCCACTGTTCTGCCTCTGAGCTTATTATGTACCTTGAACTACAAAAGATACAACAGAGTCCATTTGTCCTGTGTTTGTTTTAAAACACTTTGAGTTTACATTTTAAGATAAATGCTAGGTGTGGTGGCTTACACCTGCAATCCCCACACTCTGGAGGCTGAGGCTGGAGATCACAGTCAACCTGGCCAGAGTAAAATTCTGCCTCCAAAAAAACCCAGAAAAGGCCAGGGGGTTAGCCTGCACTAGGAGTTTAAGAAGCCAGTCTGACTGTGTAAGACCTATTCTTGTTGTTTTTAAACAAACGAAGACTATCAGTATATATTACAGGAAAAGCACTGGTTCCCAAGAGGACTAAAATTACCACCACAATCCTCGAGGACAGCGGTTCTCAACCTTCTTAATGCTTTGACCCTTTAACACTGTTCCTAATGTCTTGGTAACTCCAAACCACAAAATTCTTTTCATTGCTACTTCATAACTGTAATTTGCTACTGTTATGAATCATAATGTAAATATGATATGCAAATGGTCTTAGGTAGCCCCCATGAAAGGGTCTTTAAACCCCCTCAAATGGGTCACGACCCACAGGTTGAAAACCACTGCTCTAGGGAGGTAAAAAGACACTTACATTTCCTTGGTTTATTTATCTTTTTTCTGTCTGTCCCTAAGCACCACTCTTCTCACCTTCCTGTTTCTGTCTGCTTTGGTATTTCCTCCTTGTCACCTCCTCTCTCAATTTTGCAGTCTCAAGACTCAGGCCTCTGTCATCTTTCACCTAACACCACACTCACACCCACCAGCCTATTACCATAGGAAAACTTACCAGGAACAAAACACAGCTTAACGCTCACCTCTCTCCTCACTAGAACCCGTTACCTGCAGTCTGCCCATTCTCAACTCTGCTTGTATAGGTGCTCGCATCAAAACCTAGCGTTGTCCTCCTAGCCTTCCATGGGGTGCTCTTCCAGATCCACCCTCAGAGAACACGAGGTCTCAACGGCTTTGTACTTCCAATGCTACAGTCCTGGTATGATCAATAGCTCTCATTTCTAACTGTTCTGACTGTATTGTGGCCTTCCAGATGTCTTGTTCTCCAAACAGCAACCCTAGTTATTATAGTAAAATAGGAGTAAGAACATGTGAGTTCTATATTGAAAATGCTGCAATTAGAGGTGGTAGCCCACTCTAATTCCAGCACTTGGGAGGCAGAGGCAGGTAGATCTCTGAGTTCAAGGCCAGCCTGGTCTACACAGTGAGTTCCAGGACAGCCAGGACTTTTACAAAGAGAAACCCTGTCTCAAAACAAAAACAAAAACCAAACAAAAAACTCATCTCAAAACAAAATAAAAAACAAAAGAAAAAAAGAAAGAAAATGCTGCAATGGTCTCCATCTCACACAGAATAAAAGCACAATTTACTATACCTAACCAGAGCCCACAGACAGCCATTCCCTCATCATCCCCATTTTTCATACTTCATCTCCTACCCCTCTCGTATTCTATCCCATTCTAGCCATACTGGTCCATGGTGTTCCTCAAACACACAAGACTTATTAGCACTAGCTATTCCCTCTACCCAAAACATTCTGCCAAGCTTAACTCCCCTACTGCCTTCAAGTTTTTGAACTGGGGAACCAATGTGGCTTAGCAATTAAGAGTGTGCAATGTTCTTGGAAAGAACTGGAGAATCCCAGCATTCAGGTCAGGCGGCTCCCAACTGCCTGTAACTCCAGCTCCAGGAGGGTCTGACACTGCTGATCTACGCTGTATCCTGCATTCATATGCACATAACCACACACATACATACACATAAAGACCAGCCATTTTTAAATCTTTGAACTGGGCAAGATAGCTCAGTGGGTAAAGTGCTTGCCACACAAGCTTGACAACCTGTGTTCAATACCCAGAAACCACATAAAGGTCCAAGGAGGGAAACCACACCAGAGCTGTCCTCTGACTTACACACACACACACACACACACACACACACACACACACACACTGTGGTATGTACCCTGCTCCATCATACAATAAATTTCTTAAGGATTTAGTTTTTAAACTGTTTGGCATGGTGGCACATGCAGTGGTAGGGCCTTTAATCTCAACACTGGGGAGGCTGAGGCAGGAAGATATCAAATTTGAGATTAGTCTAGGCAGTTTACCAACACCTTCTTTTCTTCCTCTCTCTTTTTTTTTCCGAGAAAGGGCAGGGCGTCTCAAAACAGTCCTGGCTGTCCTGGAACTCACTTTGTAGACCAGGCTGGCCTCAAACTCACAGAGATCCACCTGGCTCTGTCTCCCGAGTGCTGGGACTAAATGCATGTGCTACCGCCGCCCGGCTACCAAGACTTTTTTTCAAACAAATACTTTAAAAGGGGCTAAAGGTGGGCTGGGGAGATGGTCAGAGGGTAAAGTAGCACGTGTCTAACCCCAGTGCTCCTACTGGACACAGCCACAGAGATGGCAGGCAGAGACAGGAGAAGGCCTGGAAGCTCATGGTGGGCCAGCTAGTTGGGTGTACACAACAGCAAACAAGAGAACCTGTCTCAAACAAGGTAGAAGGTAGGACCAACACCAGAAATTTTACTCTAACTTCTCTAACCTCCACACAAGCACCATAATATGAACACATGCGCCCATACTCAACACATACACACATGAATCATACACACATACATGACACGCACCTAATTTTTTTAAAGACTGGAGGGAGTCAAGTTGCAGCTCATTCAGCAGAGTGCCTGCCTAGTATTCCCGGAGCCCTGTTTATGTAATCCAGGCTTGGTGGCTCATGCCTGTAATCACAGCACCCAGGAGGTTGAGGCAGCAGGATCCGAGTCATCTTCATTTGTACCATAAATTCAAAGTTAACCTGAGATATATAAGAACCCCATCTCAAATTAGGGGCAGAGGGCTGGGGATATACCTCAGTGATAGAGTACTTGTCTAGCATACATGAGATCTTAGGTTCAATCCTTACTACTACAGAAAAAAGTCTTTGATTAACGTCTCTTTCATAATAAGATATACCTGTACCTTGCCAACTTAACCATAACTTACCTGCATTCTACTTTCCATTTAAGCGTGTTTTTCCTTTGTTCTGGGCTGGGTGGGGAAAGGGAACTGGTGGTCCTGCAGACTAAAGTCAGGACGATGTATGCTGGCAAGCACTCTAGCCACGGATCTGCACCCCAACCCCTTTCTCATGGCTTCATCTCCTATTCTACATATTATACACTGAAGATACCTACTGTCTTTTTACCTGTTATTATAGGGCAAGCTCCATGAAGGTAAGGCCCTTTGTCTATTTTGTTCATTATATATTATTCTAAGTATGCAGAGCAATTCCTGGCACAGGAAAGTTACATAATAAATATAGCTAAGTAAACAAACATATTTATACATGACCACAGCCCAAAGGCTGAGAAGTGATTAAAAAAAATGTGCATGCTTATAAAGTATAAACAGGTATCTGCAACAGAATAAGTATATAACATGAAAAATGTTTATGGAGGAGTAAGAACTGTTTTTTGTTTTTAATATTAGGGCTTCCTGCCTGGCTTGGTGGCACAATCCTTTAATCTCAGCACTCAGAGGCAGAGACAGGCAGACCTCTGTGGACTGGAGCCCAGCATGGTCTATATAGGGAGTTCCAGGTCAGCCAGGGCTATATAGTAAGGCCTGGTCTCAAAAAAAGCCAACAACAAAACATTAGAGACAATAAAACATTTTGTTTGAGACAGAGTCTTAGTCTGTAACCAAGCCCAGGCTGGCCTGGAACTTACTATGAAGTCCAGGATGGCCTTAAACTAAGGGACTATTCCTCCTACCCTAGACTCCTGAGAACTAGAGTATAGACATCACTCGTCTCTACCAAAACCAGAACAAAAAAATAAAATGGCTTTCCAAAGAACAAAGTATATCAGCTATGTGACAAAATTCCAAACCAGCAACAAAGGAAATATAAAATTCTGTGCAGACTCTAAAAAAGATTTGATAAGTGAATCAAAAACAAGTTTAAATGTAGCCAGATAAGAATAGCATAAAGGCCGGGCGGTGGTGGCACACGCCTTTAATCCCAGCACTCGGGAGGCAGAGGCAGGAGGATCTCTGTGAGTTCGAGGCCAGCCTGGGCTACCAAGTGAGTTCCAGGAAAGGCGCAAAGCTACACTGAGAAACCCTGTCTCGAAAAACCAAAAAAAAAAAAAAAAAAAAAAAGAATAGCATAAAGAACAAAAGCTGTAACAAAATATGTTTCAAACAAGAAGCCATATAAAAGATCCTATTGAACAAAACTTAGGAGACACAAAGGAAATGGTTGGGGGTTTTTGTTTTGGGTGTTTTTAGCTTTTGTTTTTCTTGTCTGATTTCATTCAACAACACGACAAGCCTAGAAAGTGGCAGTGAATAAAAAGTCCTGGCAAACAACGGGAAACTGTGATGAGCTTTGGTTGCAAACAAGGTCAGGGTATTTTAAGAACCAGGAAACAGTCTCCACTGCAATGGCAAGGTTAATACCTGGTCCCAGCATCCCTAGTCAGAGGACACAGACTCAGAGCAGCAGGCTTATACTCAAAGCTCAGAATTCGGAATTCTGTGGCCAAATGTTTATGGTCTCAGATTAACCACTTGTATTTGCTAGGCAATACTTTTTATTAACTGAAGCATGCTTGGTACCTTCATATTTTACAGGCAAACTTGCAAATCACACCAAAAATTTATTCATAAATCCAGCATTTCTATTACTTCTTTTAAAACAAAATGCATCAGGGCTAAAGGTACATGTTGCTCATTTGGTAAAGTACATGCCTAGCATGTGTGAGTCCCTGAGGTCAATCCCTAGCACAACAAAGTAAATTAACTACATCACCTAGGCAGTGAAAGTATCATGACAGATTATCACATTCTTTTAAAAAATGACTTATTGGCCATGTGGCGGTGGCACACGCTTTTAGTCCCAGCACTTGGGAAGCAGAGCCAGGTGGATCTCTGTGAGTTCCAGGCCAGCCTGGTCTACAGAGCGAAATCCAGGACAGGCACCAAAACTACACAGAGAAACCCTATCTCGAAAAAACAAAAGAATGACTTGTTTCCTTTTTCTTTTCCGCCCCCCCCCCCCCCGCAGATAGAGTCTGGCTATTACCCAGGGTAGGTAGCCTTGAATTTGTGCTCCAGCAACTCTTCTGCCTGCTTCTGTCTTCCAAGTAGCTGGGACTAGAATACCATAACACCCCAAGCATTATTATTAATTGAGACAAGGTGTCACTATGTGACCTTGGCTGGCCTCAAACTCAGAGATCCGCCTGCCTCTGCCTCCCTAGTGCTGGGATTAAAGGCATATGCTACTACCACCTGGCTTAAACTATTCTTTTTTTTTTTTAATTATTAATTGACCTAGGTGTAGAGGCATACACTTTAATCCCAACACTTGGAATGCAGAGGCAATCAGATCACTGAAGCCACTATGGTTTACATACCAATTTCTAAGTCAGCCAGGACTACAAAGTGAGATCCTGCCTCAAAAAGAAAAAGAAAAACTTGGGCTGAAGAGATAGTTCAGTGATTAAGAGCACTGGCTGCTCTTCCAGAGGTCCTGAGTTCAATTCCCAGCAACCACAAGGTGGCTCACAACCATCTGTAATGAGATCTGGTGCCCTCTTCTGGCCTGCAGGCAGAACATTGTATACATAATAAATAAATAAAGCTTTAAAAAGAAAAAAGAAAAAAAAAAAAGAAAAAAGAAAAATGTAAGAAAACAATCACCAAACAAGCAAATAAAGACAAGATTTTACAATAAATGTTAACAATACTCGCACAACCTGATATCCACAAGGAGAAAAGAAAACAAACCTCATCTCTAATCTCAACATACAATTCAAGATAAATCAAACACCTAAATGTAAAGACTAAAACTATAAAATTTCTAGGTGAAATTATAAAGTTATATGATTTGCATGGTGGTGTACTCTGTTGATCCCAGCATTTGGGAGGTGGAGGCAGGTGGATCTCTGTGAGTTCGAGGCCAGCCTGGTCTACAGAGTTATAGGCCAGCTAGGGATACACAATGAAAAACAAAACGAAACAAACAAACAAAAAAACAAATAGAGCTGCTGGAAATTAGGTCAACAAGATGGCACAGTAAGTAAAAACACTTTTGAGGACTTGAGTTCAATGCCCAGCACCCATAGTAGGAGAACAGATTCCTCAAAGTTGGCCTTTGACCTTCACATATGGCCATGATACACATGCATGTGCATGCACAAACACACATATGGTAATAACTAAAACATCAATTTTAGGAACTGGAGAGATGGTTCAGCTGTTAGGACTGGCTGATCTTCCAGAGGAGCCTGGTTTGATGGCTTACACACATCTGTAACTCCAGTTCCAGGGGATCCAACACCTCTGACCTCTTCACATCCACACACACAGTTGCATACACTTAACATGCAGCAAAACACCCATATACATAATGTCTAAAATTTTTAATTAAAAAAATTAATTTAGGGGTTGGGGATTTAGCTCAGTGGTAGAGCACTTGCCTAGCAAGCATAAGGCCCTGAGTTCGGTCCTCAGCTCTGAAAAAAAAAAATTTAATTATGTGCATGTGTGTGTCCGTGTGTGGGTATGTACAAATGAGTGCAGGTGCCTACAGAGGCCAGAGGCACCAGATTCCCCTAGAGCTGGGCTACAGGTGGTTGCAAGCCACCTGATATGGGTGCTAGAGACTCAAGCTCAAGAAATCACAAAAAAGCAGTATATGCTCTTAAACACTCATTTCTCCAGCCTCTAGAACCCACATTTAAAGATTTTACTTTTTATGTGTATGGATGTTTTGCCTGTATGTATATAGATGTACCATACATGCCTACAAAGGGCATCAGATTCCCTAGAACTCAATTACAGATGGTTCAAAGCAGGTGCTAGAAAGTGAACCCAAGCCTTCGGCAAGAGCAGCAAGTACTCTTGACCACTAAACCATCTCTCCAGGCCCTAAAGCCTACATTTTAAAAAAAAAATAAATGAGCTGGGCATGGTGGCCCACATCTTTATTCCCAGTCTCAAGAGACAGAGGCAAGTTTGAGGACAGCCTGGTTTACACAAGTTCCAGGACAGCCAAGGCCTATATAGTGAGATCCTTTCTCAAAAACCAGTAAATAAAAATAAAGAGGCTAGCTGTGGTGGTACAGACCTTTAATTCCACTCCTACAAGGCAGATCTCTGTGAGTCTGAGGCCAGCCAAAGACACAAGGTTAAGACCAAGTCTCAAAACAACTAATGAAGGAATAATAAATGGGCATTGGTGATAGGTGTTCCCAGCACTGACAAGGTAGAAATAAGTAGATCCTTGGGGCTTGCTGGCCATTCAGCCTAGCCTACTTGGTGAGTTCTAGGCCAGTAAGAACACTTTCTCAAAAAGAATGTGAACATCATCTGAAGAAATGAACCTAAGGCTGTCCTCTGGCCTTCACCCAAATAGGCATGTAAGTATGTTTGCATGAGTGCACACACACAGAACACATAGAGTAAATGAAGGGTTCTGGTTTGGTTTGGTTTGTTGAGACAGGGTTTCTCTGCATAACCCTGGCTGTCCTAGAACTCACTCTACAGACCAAGCTGGCTTTGAACTCAAGAGATCTACCTACTTCTGCCTCCTGAGGGCTGAGAGTAAAGGTGTGCAGCACCACTGCCAGGTCTTAAATGAAGTTTTAAAACAACTCAAATGTATCTATGATGTGAAAAAACAAAGCACAGGTTATCCTAGGCTAGAATAGGATAGCAATTTAAATCAACCTCTTGTTAAAGAAACAAACTAAAGTTGGGCATGGTTGTACACACCTGTAATCCCAGAAGGCTAAGGCAGGTAGATTGAGTTCAAAGCCAGGCTGGGTTAAATAGTGAAACCCTGTCCTCAAAAATAACGGGATCTGGTGGCAATCATCAACTCTATTCAGAAATATACTAGCTGATGTAACTCTAATAGCACTTTACCAGCTTCCAATAAATTTAGCCCAAACCCACCCTCCATTGCCTACTTGGCAAAAACAGAGATGAAATCATTCTTTTCCCTTGCTAGCTGATATTACGCTTTGTCAGTAGACATTAAAGAGATGCCAGTGCAAAAGGAAGGAGCTTTTCATTCTGGTTCCATTATGTAACTCTCACCAGGCCCCCACCACTTAGCCAGCTTTCCTAGAGCCCAAGCACAGCTGTTCTGACTCCCACGATGCATCGCATAGAGGCCAGCAGCTTCCTCTAACACCTCACCCAAGAACTTCACAGTATAGTGCTTTTGGTGATAAATTTCCTTGTAAATGGAATCTACCCACTAAGTTCTAGGATGTTGATTTCTAACATGTTCTGCCAACATAACCCCACAATAATTTTCTCTGCTATCTTGTTAGGCAAAGCTGTTCCCCATCTAATAAGGTAGAGACCTGAGCCTACAAACAGGGTCTTCCTTAAGCATGTTTATTTGTTCTAGGGACCACAGCCACCTACCCATTCCCAAAAGTAGGTTTTCTATTCTTTTCTTGAGTTCTCCCTACTTCTGACTAGCCAAGTCCTCCATTACTCCAATCTCTTACACTTACTAATGTATATATATTCACAGTTGGCTGGGATTAGCTCAGTGATAGAACATTGGGCTAGCATGTGCAAGACCTTGAGCTGAGTTCAGTCCCCCCCCCCCATCAAAAGCAAAAAAACAAAACAAAAAAACAAACAAACAAAAAAACACAGACAAAAATCCAATTAAGCCAGGCACATGCCTTTAATCCCAGCACTCAGGAGGCAGAGGCAGGGATCTCTGAGTTCAAGGCCAGCCTGGTCTACATAGAGTTCCAAAAAAGCTGGGGCTACCAAAAAAAAAAAAAAAAGACCCTGTCTTAAAAAAAGAAAAGAAAAAGAAAAACAAGAAAAATAGAAAAAGAAACACCTCTAATTTAATATTTGCTCACCAAGGTTAGGATTTTCCTAGGAGACACTCATGAAATATCTAATGGAATCATATATTTTATCATTTATCTTTCCAGACTGGTTAGAAACTTCCTGGTATTCATGTCTATTTTCTGTGCTATTTTTAACTTCAGCAAAAATACCAAAAATCATCAAAACCTAGCCTGGTAAAGTAGGCTTGTGATCCCAGCTGAGTCAGGAAAACCATAAATTCAAGACCTACCAGACACTACACAGCCTGGACAACTAGTAAGACCCTGGCTCAACAGAAAAAAATAAAATCAGAACTGGAGATACAACTCAGTGTACATGTTTGCAGAGCATACTGAAGGCGCAGGTTCGATCCCCAGCACTGTAAAACTCTGAATAACTAACTGGGCAGGGGTGGCACACACCTTTAATCCCGCAGAGGCAGGTGGATCTCTGTGAGTTCGAGGCCAGCCTGGTCTACAGAGTGAGATCCAGGACAGGCTCCAAAGCTACACAGAGAAACTCTGTCTCGAAAAAAAACAAAAACAAAAAACTTACGAACTGAAGGCAAAAAATACAAAGTCTTCACTCTCTAAGAAATGTCTATAATTCACTATTTCATCTAAAGAAAGAATGGTATCCCAGAAATCCTCACTATAGCTTGTGTTTGGCAAAGGCAATAATATAATCTTCTGGGACTTTTTTAGTATATACTCATTATACAAAATGATAGGTTTCATTATGGTATTTTCATACATGCATATCATGAGCTCTGTTCATATTCAACCTGAATTAGCCTCTCTTGTGCCTTTCATCCCTCCCGCTTGTCCCTTTCTTGTGACTAAATAATCTACCTTCTACTTTCATATTTTAATTTAAATACCTTTTAAAAATAAAGATTCTGGCCAGGCAGTGGTGCTGCATGCCTTTAATCCCAGGTGGGCAGAGGCAGGTAGATCTCTGAGTTCGAGGCCAGACTGGTCTACAGATAGTTCCAGCCAAGGCTGCATAGAGAAACCCTGTCTCAAAGAAACCAAAAAATAAAAAAATAAAAAACTCTGCTATGGAGAAATATGCAGTATTTGTCTTTCTGAATTTCGTTTATTTCATTTAACATGATGATCTCAAACTCCCATCTACCACGCAATTTACACACTTCCTCCTGTCTGGTTTTTTGAAACTGTCTTTCTAGATAATTTCCTACTTCATGACTGAATAAAACTCCATTGTGTACATATACCGGTTCTTATTCAGTTCGTCTGCTGATGAATCGCCAGGCTGATTCCATACCTTGGTTATTGTGAATGGTGACACGTTAAACGAGTGCGTAGGTATCTGTCAGAGACTTGAGATTCTTTTGGGTCTACAGGAGTACTATGGCTGGGTCATATGGGAGTTCTAGCTTCTTCTTCTTTTTTTTTTTTTCTTCAGAAACTCAGGAAGCAGGGGTAAATCCCTCAGAAAGTCTCTAATAACATCCATGCTCAAGCAAAACCTTTCTAACAAAGTCAGCTGAAAAGGTTTCCTTAGGCAATAAAGACATTGATAACATCAAAATCTAAGACTGGGGATGTAGTTCAGTTGGTAGACTATTATTTGTCTAGCATGTACAAAGGGCCTCCCTTTGACACCCAACATAGCACAAAACTGAGCACAGTGGTATAAAACTGTAACTCCAGCACTCAAGAGGTGAAGGCTGGAGGACCAGAAGTTTAAAGTTATCCTTGACCACACAGAGTCGGAGCTACAAGAAACTCTACCTCAGAAGACAGAACAAAGGGGGGCTATAGGATTAGTCAAGTAAGAGCACTTGCTCTTGCAGAGGGCCCAGGCTGGATTCCTAGCACCCACAGCTCACAATCATTGATGACCGGAAAAAAATCCATCTACTCTATTAAAGTTATGGCTCGCTGGGCAGTGGTGGCGCATGCCTTTAATCCCAGTGCTTGAGAGGTAGGGCCAGGTGGATCTCTGAGAGTTCGAGGCCAGCCTGGTCTACAGAGCGAGATCCGGGACAGGTACCCAAACTATATGGAGAAAGCCTGTCTTGAAAAACAAAACAAACAAACAAAAAGTTATGGCTCTATGGCGGTCATAGTGGTGCATGCCTTTAATCCTAGCACTTGGGAGGCAGAAGCAGGCAATCTTTGTGAGTTCACGGTTAGGCCAG
>CABHPH010140929.1:35899-46499 GCA_902168325.1 Peromyscus nudipes
GAAAAGGTTAAAAACCGGTGGTGGTAGCACAAAGATTATGGGATAATTAATGCTTAAAGAAAAAAAAGCTAAAAGCCAGGTGGTAGCACTCCCAAGGCAGAGGCAGGTGGATCCTGGTGAGTTCGAGGCTAGCCTAGTCTACAAAGCAAGTTCCAGGACAGCCAGTGCTGAAACACAGAGAAAACCTGTCTTAAAAAACCAAGGGGGAAAAAAAGCTAAAAAGCCCTTTAAAGATATGAAGGAATAGATGCACATTAGTAAGTGAATGAAGCCACCTAAAATGGACACTAGGGACTGGGGTACACAGCTCAGTTGGTAGAGTACTGGCCCAACACTGTGACTGAGCATGGTGGTACAAACCTGTAGTCCCAGCACTTGAGGTGGAAGCAGGAGATCAGAAGTTCAAGGTCATGCTCAGCTGTAGAGCAAGTTGAAAACCAGCCCAGGCTATATGACAACCTGTCTAAAAGGGATAAAAACTGATGAGGAGACACAGATAAAGATATAGACAGATGTAAGTTCCCAACTATACATTCTGAAAGGGCAAATCCACGGACACAGTTAAAAAGAAAACAAACAAACAAAGCCAACCAAGTGACTGCCATGGGAAAGCTGAACAGGTTTTCAGAGGATTTCTTAGGGCTGTGAAATCATTCTGTACAATATATATATATATACCTGTAACCAGAATGTAAGAGTCTGAGGCAGGAGGACTGCCAAGAGTTGAAGGCTAGTCTGAGCTACAGAGCGAGTTTCAGGCCACCTGGGCCTGTCTCAAAAACAACAAAATATTCTGCTTATACACAAAAATACTAAAAGTGACATCATAGTTTATTTTTCTCGTTTAACTAGCAAATATATATTTAAATATTTTTTACTGAACGACATTAAGTTTTTCACAATTTTCAAATGACATTTTGTGTGTGTGTGTGTCTGCATATATGTGTGTGGGTACACATGCTACATACCACACAGTTGTGGAGGTCAGAGGACAACTTGCAAGAGTCAGTGTTTCCTTCCACCAGGTGGGTCCTGGGGATGGAACCTGAGTCATGAAGGTTGGTGGCAAAACCCTTTACCCAATGAGCCATCTCAGCCTCAGCCAGCCCATGTTTCAAATAACAGCTTTACTGAGATGACTCACATCACACAAGTCAGCCATTATAGTGTACAATTCAGTGGTTCTTAGTAGAGTCTCAAACATGCAACTATCACCACAACTTCAAACCCTTTAATTATCTCAAAAAGAAATACTGTACACTTTTGTTATCACTTCCCTACCCTTACCACCACCTGAAAGCCCTCAGTAACCACAGATCTACTTGCTGTCTCTATAAAATGATTTGTTCTGGATACTGCCTTAGAAATAGAATCGTACAAATATAGCCTTTTGTACCTGGATTTTTAAACTCTACACATTTCTGAGGCTAAAATATAATATATACTAGTATTTGTTTACCTGGGTTTTTTGTTTTAAGACAAGTTCCTCTGTTATGTAGCTCCAGCTGTCCTGGAACTCACTCTGTAGACCAGGTTGGCATTGAATTCTCAGAGACCCGCCTGCCTCTGCCTCCTGAGTGCTAAGATCGAAGGTGTGCACTACCAAAACCAGCCTCCTTTCCTTTTTTGAGTAACATCCACTGCATGAACACATTTGACTTATCTACTCATTATGTGATGCTGATGGACACTTCAGGCATTTTCCTCTTTTGTTATTATTAAGATTATGTGTAAGGGGGTGGGTGGGTGTCTGCATGTGGATATGTGAATGTGTGTGTGTGCCTGCAGAGGCCCCAGATGTCAGAGCTAGAGCTATAGACAACTGCAAGCCACCTGATTTGAATGCTGGGAACCTAACTCACATCCTCTGTAAGACCAGCAAGAACTCTCAACTGCAGAGCTATCTCATCCCTCCTTTGTTATTAATGCTGACACTATAAATATTTACAATCAGTTAAAGAACTGTCTAAAGCTAGGCATGATGGCACATGCCTTTAGTCCCAGAATTCAGCAGAATTGTGAGTTCAGGGCCAGCTGGACTACACAGTCAGAGAGGGAGGAGAGAGGCGGCAGAGAGAAAAAAGGGAGGGAGGATTGCCACACTGTTTTCCAAAGCTGCTGCACTGTTTTCCATTCCCATCAGTGAGGTACGTATGATCTCCCATTTTTCCACATCCCTACCACCACTGTCATTAAGAGCTTAAAGACTGTTCATTCAATCATAACACACCCAGATTTTCATCAGCTGCAAGGTGTTCTTATTCAACTGACATCAAATTTTAGATCTGAAGAGTGCAGTCTGCTCAGGCATGATGGTGCACACTTGTAACTGTAGGGAGGCAGAGGCAGGAGGATCAGGAATTTCAAAGTCAGCCTGGGCTACATGAGACCCTGTGGAGGGGCAGTGAGATGGCCCACTGGGTAGACACTTGCTGTCAAGCCTGATGACTTGGGTTCTACCCTTAGAACCCACATGACAAAGAGAATTGATTCCTGCAAGTTGTCTTCTGGCCTCCACATGCACACCACAGCATGTGTACTCCCCCACACACACATAAAATAAAATGGGAAAAAGTTCCTTCAGAGCCAGAGAGACAGACAGTTCAGTTCTAGCCCCATTCTCTCAGCTTACTCTCTCCTTTCATATAATGCTACAAGTAAAACTTTTATAAAGGGATTCAGAAATTCAGAAGCCTATTCTCTCTCTCTCTCTCTCTCTCTCTCTCTCTCTCTCTCGTGTGTGTGTGTGTGTGTGTGTGTGTGTGTGTGTGTGTGTGTGGTCATGGTGGTGGTGGACTAGTCCTAAATGTAATTTCAAACCATAGCAGCAAATATAAGAATCTTAACCAAGGGGCTAGAGCGATGGATCAGCAATTACGAGTGCTTTCTGTTCTATAGAGGACATAAGTGCAGAGTCCATGGCTCATGAAAGATCGTAACTCCAGTAAGGATTCCATGCCCTACACTTCTAACCTCCATGGGTATCTGCACGCACACATGTACATACATACACATAAAAAGTCTTTAAAAAAAGGAAAGAACTGGGCGGTGGTGGTGCACACCTTTAATCCCAGCACTTGGGAGGCAGAGGCAGGCAGATCTTTGTGAGTTTGAGGCCAGCCTGGTCCTGGTCAACAGATCGAGTTCCAGGACAGCCAGGGTTATGCGGAAAAACCGGGAAGGAAGGCCAGGCATAGTGACATAGCAGTCAGAAGGCAGAAGCAGGTGGATCTCTGTGAGTTCAAGGCCAGCCTGGTCTACATAGTACTGAATTCCAGGATAGCCAGGGCAACACAGTGAGACTCTGCCTCAAAAAAAAAAAAAAAAAAAAAAAAATCTTGATCTATCATCTTTCATAAAAGAACCAAGCGAATGCCAGGCAGTTGTGGCACATACCTTTAATCCCAGCACTTGGGAGGCAGAAGCAGGTGGATCTCTGTGAGTTCGAGGCCAGCCTGGTATACAGAGTGAATTCCGGGACAGCCAGGACTATTACACACAGAAGGGAAGAGAAAGAAGAAAAAAAAAAAAGAAACAAACAAGCAGTTGTAGTCTGACCTCCAAATGCACACCATGATGTGGGTATGCACAAAATGAACAAATGTAAAAACAAAAACATTTTTTAAAGAACTAAGATAACCAGCTTCTTAGTTCAGTTGAAACTCATTACTCAAATCTGCTGAAGCAGAAATGAACATCTACTTTTAAAAATGTGTACATACTGCCAGGTATGGTGGTACACTTCTTTAATCCCAGCACTTGAGAGCCAGAGAGCAGAAAGAACTCTTGTGAGTTGGAGCCCAAACTGGTGTACATAGTGAGTTCCAGGTCAGCCAGGGCTACACATTGATAACCTGTCTAAAAGAAGAAAATAAAATAAAAGAGGGGTTGAGTTGTGTATGTGCTGAACACAGTGGCTCATTCCTCTAAGTCTTGGGGGCCTAAGGCAGGAGGATCACTGAGAGTGAAGCCAGCATGGGCTACATGGTGATTTCCAGGCCAGTCTGGACTATAGAGTACAAACTTGTCTTAAAAAATACGAATAAACCTACAACAGCAGCATAATGCCACAAACATACAAAATACCTAAGTGCTTTCTTGTTCCAAGCCAAAAAAAAAAAAAAAGAAAGAAAGAAAAAGGAAAAAGGGAGGGAGAGAGAGCACCGTGTAAGCCTCCCCCAGCTCTGCCTGTCACTGCTCCTGTGCCAGGCAAAGGATGGGAAGAGGAAGTCCTAAGCAAAAGGAGGGCCTAGGGTTGTCAGTACCAGTATGGGACTATCAGAACCAGCATGCTCGTCTAACACTCTCTCTACGAGCCAACACTGGCATTGGCCAGGAAGAGTGGACCACAGGCCCTTCTGAGATAGGCGACTTTTTTTTTTTTTTTTCCAGGCCTTAGTTCTGAGCTTTGGGCAAGTTCTGATGCACTGTGGCTGGGCCTGAACCCAGAGAGCACTAAAGTCGGTATGTGCAAGCACTTCAGGTGTGGCAAGAGGTGGAGACCCATAACCACCAAGGTCCCATTTCTACTTGTCCACCCCCTTGCATTTCCCTGTGTAATTATATTCCATTTCCAACTCAGACAAATTTAGTACATCTTTATAAACATTTAGTTCTTCTCATCTAAATTCAAGTGCAAAAAGACAAAAAAAAAAAAAAAGTGTCCCTGCCAGAAAGCAGTTATTGTCCCACTAAAATAAACATTTGTGTGTGTGTGGTAATGTGGGGGTTACTGAAACAAGGGCCTTTTTTAAAATGTGTATGGGTATTTTGTCTGAATGTCTGTGCATCACAGAGGCTAGAAGAGGTAAAAGAGGGGGCCGGATCTCCTGGGACTAGAGTTGTATACAGCTGTCTGTTGAGCTGTCTGTCATGTAGGCACTCGGAACCGAACCTGGGTCCTCTGGAAGAGCAGCCAGGGCTCTTAACTCCCAAGCCGTCTCTCCAGCCCCAGAAACTAAGGCCTTATGCATGAGACAGACACTCTACCAAGTTTTCCCCTAGAACATTTTTTGGGTGGGTATGGGGGCTTGTACATATGCAGTAGTCATTCCCTACAAGTCTTCCACCTTCTTCTGATGCTGTGTATGTTGTGCCTTTGTCTGCCATGTACACACTGTATACAGAGTCCAACGAAGGGCATCTGTATCTTATTCTATCACTCTGTCTTCTTCCTTTGAGTTAGGGTCTCTCATTAAACCTACAGCTAATGGTTTTCAGACAGGCAGCCAGCAAGCCCCAGTGATCCTATGGATACAAACTCATATTCTTCATGTTTGCATAACAAGCACTCTTATTAACTACTGAGCTATCTCTCTGGCCCCACTTGTTTTTTGAGACAGGGCCTCTCACTGGTACCTGGGGCTTGCATATCAACTAGACTGGCCAACTAGTAAACTATAGGGATCTGTCTCCATTCTCCGCCCCCCCCCATCCCACTGGGATTAAAAACCTGTGCCACCTATTTGTAATAGCCAGAACCTGGAAACAACCTACATGCCGTCAACTGAAGAATGGATTAAGAAAATGTGGTACATATACACAATGGAGTACTACTCAGCAGAAAAAAACAAATGAAAGCATGAAATTTGCAGGCAAATGGATGGAACTAGAAAATATCATCCTGAGTGAGGTAACCCAAACCCAGAAAGACAAACATGGTATGTACTCACTCATAGGTGGATTCTAGATATAAAGTAAAGAACAATCAGACTACAACCCACAGAACCATGGAGGCTATATATATAGCATGGGGGACCCTAAGACGACTGTGGCTTATAATAAGTTTTGGTATTACTCAATTACTGAGCAAGCCTCAATGAAAGATTTCACTATTAAGATAAGAATACATACTGTATCAAGCTGATAATAGAAAAATAAATTAAATAATTTTAAAAAATAAAAAAAACCTGTGCCACTACATGAAGATATTCTTTTTTTTTTAAAGCTTTTTTTTTTATACCTGTATTTTGCCCGTATGTATGTATGTGTACCATGTATGTGCTTGGTGCCTGAAAAAATCAGAAGAGGGCATCAGAGTCGGGCATAGTGGTACAGGTATGTAGCTGGAAGATTTCCTGTGTCCCGGCCTGCTGACAGTTGGGACAATCTCTCCCACTCGAGTCCCCAAATAAACACAGAGGCTTATATTAATTATAACTGCATGGCTCAAGCTTTTTGCTAGCTAGCTCTTATATCTTAAATTAGCCCATAACTATTAATCTATGTATTGCCAAATGTTCCATGGCTTTACCTGAGTCCCATTACATGCTGCTCCTTGTGGGGCTTGCTGGCAACTAGATATTATAACTGTTAATTCTTGCTTGATTACTGTTTTGTTGTATGTAATTTTACTATGTTAAAGTTAAAACCTTCCTTTTTTGATTAGACAGAAAAGGGGAGGTGCTGTGGGATGTTCTGTATGCTGTGAATGTGTTGCTCTGATTGGTTGATAAATAAAATGCTGATTGGCCAGTAGCCAGGCAGGAAGTATAGAGGGGATAAACAGACAAGGAGAACTCTGAGAAGTGGAAGGCTGAGTCAGTAGATGCTAGCCCGCCGTCCAGGGGAGCAGCATGTAAAGCACACAGGTAAGCCACAGAACACATGGCAACATATAGACTGTTGTTGGGCTGAGAAATGGACTGAGTTTAAATGTAAGAACTAGTCAGTGGAAAGCCTGAGCTAATGGCTGAGCAGTTTAATTAATATAAGCCTCTGTGTGTTTACTTGGGTACGAGCAGCTGCAGGACCAAGGGAGCCAGGTGAGACCAGGAAAACTTCAGCTACACAGGTAGATCTCTGAGTTAGAGGCTAGCCTGGTCTAAGTTCCAGGACAGCCAGGGCTACACAGAAACCTTGTCTTGGGGGAAAAATCAGATTTCCTAGAACTAAAGTTACAGATGATTGTTGAGTAGCCATGTGGGTACTGGAAACTGAACCTAGGTCCTCTGCAAGAACAGTAAATATCCTTAACTTCTGGGTCCCCTCTCCAGCCCTACAGTAGACTTTCTATGGGTACTAGGAATCAAATTCAAGTCCTAATGCTTGTAGCAAACACTTACAGAGCCATTTCCTCAGCTCCCTCCTTCTTTTATTACAATATTGAGTTTGAGTTTAATTAAGTTGCATAGACTGGTCTTAAACTCAACTTTATATGTCACACAGGCCTTGAACATGTGATTCTCCTATCTCAGCCTCTGGGCTAGCTAAAATTACAGGCCCACGACACTAGGCAGGACTAAAAAACATTATAATTACTACTAAGACAGGGTCTTACAATAAGACAGGGTCTTACATTAGAGCCCAGAGTGGTCTTGAACTCATGTTGATCCTCCTGCCTCAGCCTACCAAATACTTGGACTACAGGGGTGCTACTACAACTGGCTCCAAAAGGTGTTTTTTGTTTTGTTTTGTTTTTTAGGCAGAACTCAGAGATCTGCCTGCCTCTGTCTCCTGAGTTCAAGAATTAAACGCATGTGCCATGACCTTCCAGACAAAAATTATTCTTAAAAAAAAGCAAATATTGCTGGGTGGTGGTGGTGCACGCCTTTAATCCCAGCACTTGGGAGGCAGAGGCAGGTGGATCTCTATGAATTTAAGGCCAGCCTGGTCTACAGAGTGAGTTCCAGGATAGGCACTAAAAGCTACACAGAGGGAAAAAAAAAAGTGCCGGGCGTTGGTGGCGCATGCCTTTAATCCCAGCACTCGGGAGGCAGAGGCAGGCGGATCTCTGTGAGTTCGAGGCCAGCCTGGGCTACCAAGTGAGCTCCAGGAAAGGCGCAAAGCTACACAGAGAAACCCTGTCTCGAAAAACCAAAAAAAAAAAAAAAAAAACAAAAAAAAGCAAATATTGGGCTGGAGAGATGGCCTGGTGGTTACTGCTCTTCCAGAGGACCAGGTTCAATTCCCAGCACCAATACAGTCACTTACAACGTAACTACAGTTCCAGAGGAGCCAATGCCCTCTTCTGAACTTTGTGGGTGCCAGACTTGCATGTGGTGCACAGATATACATTTAAACAAAACATCCATATACATTAAATAAATAAGGCAAATATCAAACCAATTGCGATTGTGAACATCTATAATCCTAGCACTTAGGTGCCTTAAGAAATAAGATCCAGAGTTAGATGTCAACCTGGATTACAAAACAAAACCTGCTTAGGCTACACAAGTCAGTCTGTCTCAAAAAATGAAACAGGGCTGGATAAATGGCTCAGGGACAAGGATGCTGCCACACTAAATGACGACAAAGCTGGATCCCTGGAACCCACGGTAAAAGGAGAGGAAGTTGTCCTCTGACTTCTATACACTGTGACATGTATATGCACACAAACAAGCGCACGCACACACACACACAAAGCAAAAAAGACAAAAACAAACAAACAGAGCAAATCCTATTCTGTTGTTTAAGAGTTATAATGCTTTTGCAGTTCAAAAGGAGTGGAATATGCTCCAGGAATTGAAAATGTTTGAGAGATGTTTTAGAAAGCCAGGGAGGACTTGAACTGGACTCTGGAGATAAGCAAGGAGGGAAAAGTAACAGAATCCTGAACAGGGGCGAAGGTCATGGGATTCGGCAAGCAAGAGGTACTGGGCGGGGAGCAAAAGACATGCGGAATGCTGAGCAAGCTGTTTAGTTAGTGGATGATAAGCATAAACCTGAGGCAGTGGGCTGGGGCTGGCAGGGCAGCAACACTTTGGACGCCACATTAGGACCTCAGATCTCATTCTATAATCCTGTTTCTTATAATCCTGCTTTGTCTTTTTTCCCCTCGAGACAGGGTCTCTCGTGTAGCCCTCCCTGGCTGTCTTGGAATTCGATTTGTAGACCAGGGTGGCCTCAAACTCAGAGATCTCCCTGCCTCCTGGGCCTGTGTCGATTTCTGGCAGTGTAGAATAACCACCATCTATGATATCTAGCTGTTCTTAATAGTTTAAAAGTGCTAAACCAGTCCATGCCTTGGTGGATTTCTGTGATTTCGAGGCCAGCCTGGTCTACATAGTGAGTTCCAGGACAGCCAGGGTTATGTATAGAGACACCATTCCAAGAAAAAAAGAAAAAGAAAGTGCTAAGCCAGGTGTATGTACACTTGAAGTCCCTGCACTCTGAGAAAACAGGTGACTCTTGAGTTTCCAGAACAGCCTGGGATACACAAGGAACACAATCTCAAAAAAACCTCAAGTACTAAAGTTTACAAATGAATTATGCAAAGACAAAGACAACAGAGGGCCTATCACCACAATGGTCTTTATGATGCAGCATTTAAAATACCCAGCACAGAAACAATGTTATTGTCTCTGGGTTAACTGTTGAATCAAGTATCATACCCTATTCATAAATATCCTTGAGCTAGTAAACAAAGCATAAAACAAATATTAAACAAAGATAATGAAAGTTCATATGCTTTCTGATCTTCCTTGGGACAGCAGTCCTAACAAAGGATTACGCCAAGGAGAGACTTTAATGGACCCTTGAACTCCCTGAGATTGTATGCAGAAGTCAATGCTGACAACTTGATTAATCATCTCCTTCTATATCACTAAGAGATCCAATACCCAAAATGAGATAAGAGTCTAACTTAGGGTTAGCTATTTTAGCAGCAATAGCAAAAATTTAACCCTGTGGCTGATTTAATTTCCAAAATAAAGAAATAAGAGCAATGGGAGCTTGGGAGGAGCAATTTTGAGAAGCTAATATTTTAGTATCTCCCTCCTATTTCACGAAGGCCAAAATGTTATTAATCATTCAAAAAACGGCCCCGTGGAAGGGCAATGAAATAAATAACAAAACTACTCAACTCCTCTCTTCTCCTCACAAGCATAACAATCAGCTAACAGCAACAACCTGCCGCCTGCGCAGGCTTCATTCAGCTCTGGCTTCCCAGAGGCATCTCCAGACCAAGGTGCTGGTTTCTTTCAAAATTAAACATTCAGAGGTGGGTGACATGAGCCTGCTTGACCTCCTTAATCATCTCTTGTAGGTTTCGTATGACGACAACATACAAGACACCTGTGTGGAGAAGCTAAGGACCCTGGGTAAAATGTGTTTTACAGCAACCAGGAGGACCGTTTCTAGAGCTGCATACTCTTCTGGGGATCGCCAGCCCCACCTCCATCAGAAGAAACAGGCCTGACAGCCGTTTTCATCCAGCATCAATAACATTTAGCACTGCTTTTATTTCGAGACAGGGTCTTGCTATGTAGCTCCGGCTGGCCTGCAACCCATTGGCAATCCTCCTGCCTCAGTAGAGTGCATGAGCTCCCATACTCGGTTTCAGTTCTGTTAATAGTTAATGGGACAGTTCAAGACCATCCATAATAAAAACATTTTTAATAGTCTTATCATACGCCTACATTTCCTAACGGACTGTCTTTTCAGGAGACAAAATTAATCAAATCATCACCATCCTTATCCTCCTAAAACACACTCTCCAAAAAGAGTGGTGGTCAAGCACTACAGAACTTATACCCCCAAATAAAACTCAGCCATTATGGACATTTAACCAGGTTCTTCAAGAAGCAGTAAACAGTGAATACGGAAGAGCACGGAAGGCTCCGTGGGGTCTTCCAAGGAAAGAGACAGGCTGATGACCACC
>CABHPH010140930.1:551-56871 GCA_902168325.1 Peromyscus nudipes
CTGGGGGACCTGCACCCCGGGGTGACGTGTTGGGAGGGACTCGGGTTCTGTGGGCACCGGGACCGGGCTCCTTTCTGAGCTGGGGCAGGCGTGGAGGGTTGGTGCTGCTCCGGGGGCGGGGTGGTGTGGTGTGGGGAGACGGGGTAGAATTGGGTTCAAGGGCCAGGGGAGGGAGCGGCGAGGGGGAATGTGTGTTGGAAGCTGAGAGGCTAAGGAGACTCAGAACAGGATAAAAGGGACCAAGCTGCATCCGAAAGAAAGGGGGGGGGGGGAATAGGGGTATGTTGAATGTGGGCAGAGTTGGGCCCAGGTTGTCTTTCACCTTTTGGGGGTGGGGTAGGGGTGCGGAAAAGAAAAAGGGTCAGATCTTTGCAAACACCCATTCCCGCCTCGCTCCACCTAAGGCTAGTCTGGGCCAGCCGGCCAGCACCTGAGTCCCAAATGGCGTGGCGGGAAAGGTGGCGTCCCGGACCCTCCCAGCTTCCTGTTCCCCTTGCCAAAGAAATATCCAATAAACCAACACTCTGGACTTGTGAAAGGAGAAGTCTTGGTAAACTAGTATTAGTTGGAGAGGTTCTTTTCGACGTAGAGGCTGTGAGTAGGATAGTGAATGATTGCTGCTCTAAAATAAAGCGTGGGGTGGGGGCGGGAGAGAGACTTTCTTGAGAAAAAAAAAAAAAAACCCTGAGGTGTGCTTCCTCTCGAGCGTTTGTGAACTGAAAGAAGGGGGTGTGTGTTCACAACACGTTTCTCCCCAGATTCATTCAAATGTAGAAATCCTTTACGATGTGCTTGCGAAATTATATATGCAGTGTAAAATCAGTAGAGATGATATGGGAAAAGAATGTACAGTAAGACGCTTAAACTTTTTTACAAATACAACTTAAAACTAAGGAAGTGTTTCTGTTGCAGCAGGAGGCTGAACACTCACTCAATCTAGGGATACTTTTAGTACCTTGCATACGAAACCCAGTGTTTCCACAGTATGCCCATTCAGATTGTCTTTGAAGAAATAGATGAGGTTTTATTTTAGGAGACAGAATAAATTTTGAATACCTGGAAATAAAGCAGTATTCAGGAGTTAAAATTACTGAGGAAAAAATTTCCCTCTGAATCTCAAGAGCTGTTTTCTGAAGTCGAGTTTGGACTTTTTGGCCAGTTAATTCATTTCTAGTGAAAATTATGGCTTCATGTCAGGGGTAAAGATAATTTATCCAATTTACTCCACAGAAACAGAATTATTAGACGCTTCCTAATAATTTGTCTCTATTTTGTAGGTATAAATTTACAAGGGATAACTTCTTTTGATTATGTAACTGGATTTTGCCATATTGAGATTCACAAATTCATTAATTAGAATAATGGTTTCTAAATCCTTGAGCTAGCTTAGATATAGTCATGGAACCCACTTATTTGATGTATATTAGAGGGAAACTTAATTTGTGGTGTTTGTAACTGAACTTTAAAGTAGAAATGCTTTTCTGGGACAAGTTAAAGCTTTGTGTGGTAGTTGAATCAAAATTTTTTTGCTCTGTGAGTCCAAGAACAAGCTTTACAGAACCCCTGTCTTCTGTAGAATGCTGGGTAAGTGTTGAAGGGGAACAGATTACTTCATATATCCATTCCTCAAACATTCATTGAGATGTATTTTGTGTGAAAGACCTCAGGATAGAAAAGTAAAACTTGATCTCTGCCTTTAATTGCTTAGAACCTATGTGGGGAGACAATAATGAGACATAATTACAATGTAATAAGCACAGTATACTAATTGAGAATGAAGCAAGGTTCTGTCCTTGTGTTTATGTGGTTGACAAGACCGAATACTTTAAATATTATAAAACATTAAGCAAAAATTCTAAACTATGCTGAATAAATAAAACATTTTCGGGAAAAGAAAACGTTAGAATGGAAATTGGGGGAGGTTTTTCTGGTGTCCCCCCCTCCCCTTGGATTTGTAGCCTGGGTCTTCCTGCATCATCTTCCTGAGTCACTAAGATTACAGATAAGTGCAGGCATGAGTTTATGATGTAGTGTCCTTTAATTTTTTTCTGTTTTTGAAAGGAATGGTTTAGTGACTCTTCTGCAGGGAGACAGAGGCCAGGCAGTAATTGTGGTATACAACCTGTAGCCTACCTACTCTCTAAAGTAAACATCACAACCTTTTTTGTTCTTTTCTGAGACAGGATCTCTCAAGATACAAATACCACATTTTTTGTTTGTTTTTCTTTGAGTCAGCATTTCATATAGCCTAGGCTGTCCCGGAATTCTCTGCGTAGCTGAAGTTGGCCTTGAATTCCTGATCGTCCTGTCTTCATCACCAAAGTGCTAGGATTACAGGCATGCACTACCACAGTGGGCAACTTACGACATTCTTTTTGTTTTGTTTTGTTTTATTTTTTTAAAGATTTATTTATTATGTATACAGTGTTCTGCCTACACGCATCCCTGCAGGCCAGAAGAGGGCACCAGATCTCATTACAGATGGTTGTGAGCCACCATGTGGTTGCTGGGAATTGAACTCAAGACCTTTGGAAGAGCAGTCAGTGCTCTTAACCTCTGAGCCATCTCTCCAGCCCCTTATGTGTTGATTTTTTTTTTTTTTTTTTTTGGAGCTGAGGATCGAACCCAGGGCCTTGTGCTAACTTACAACATTCTTAAGTCACTAATAATAATAGCCAACATTCATTGAGGTTTTTTTTTTTCCTTTTTTTCTCAGACAGGGTTTCTCTGTGTAGCATTAGTGGTCCTGGAACTCACTCAGGCTGGCCTCGAACTCACAGAGATCTGCCTGCCTCTGCCTCCCGAGTGCTGGGTCTAAAGGTGTGGGCCACTACTGTGCAGCTGGTTGAGTTATTAATGTTCAAGGCATGGTGTCTCATTTTATCTGCAGTACTGCAGTTGACACCTTCGTCTTTCTTTTTTGCCTCATGCAAGCAATTACCTAGGGCCTTGTACAAGTGCTCTACCAGCATAGCCTTGGATCCCTGAGCTTTAAAGTAAGGATGGGTCTTGAGAGAGAGAGATCAGCAGCCAAGAGCATGGTACTGCACTTGGAGAGGACTAAGTTGGGTTTTCAAGCACCCACATCTTGTGGCATACAACCACCTGTAACTCCAGCTCGGCAGGGATCTGACTCTCTCTTCTGGCGTGGCTTCTGCACATGGCATATACTCAATTCACTCTCACACATGACATGCATTGAACTCACACATAAAGAAAATAGAAATAAATCCTAAAATAAGGATAAGGAAGTTTAAAAAATAACTCACAGAAACAAAAAGGAAGCTGGGATTGGTGGTGCATCCTTGTAATCCTATAATTTGGTAGGCAGAGGCAGAAGAATCATTGCATGCTTGAGGCCAGCCTGGTCTACATAGTGTGTTTCAGGTCAGCCACGACTACATATGGAGATCCCAACTTAAAAAAAACAAAAAACAAAAACAAAAAAAAGTGAAGATGACGACAAAATGAGGTGTCAAAAGGAATGAAGTCATTAAAGTCATACAGTTGGTGAATGACAGATTATGGATTAGTTGGAAGTGATGTGAGTTTTTTATTTGTTTGTTTTGTTTTTCAAGACAGGGTTTCTCTGTGTAACAAACAGCTCTGGCTGTCCTGGAACTTGCTTTGTAGAGCAGGCTGGCCTGGAACTCACAGAGATCCACCTGCCTCTGCTTCCCCAGTGCTGGGATTAAAGGTGTGCACCACTGCCACCGTCCTGGCCCTACTTGTTTTTTTTTTTTTTTGCCATTTATTTCTTTTTATTTTATGTTCATTGGTGTTTTGCCCTTATGCGTATCTGTGTGAGGGTGCCAGATCCCTTGGAACTGGAGTTATAGACAGCTGTGAACTACCGTGTGGGTGCTAGGAATTGAACCCAGGTCCTCTGGAAGAGCAGCCAGTGCTCTTAACAATTGAGCCATTTCTCCAGCCCCATGATTCTTCTTATTTATTTGTTTTTTTTTTTTTTTTTTTTTTTTTTTTTTAAATAAACCTGGCACGCTGGCACAAGCAAGTAATCCTGGTTACTTCGGGAGGTTGTGACAAGAGGATCACAAGCCTAGAAGTTCCACACCAGCCTGTGCACAACCTAGGAAACATGTCTCAAAAGAAAGAAGAAAAGCTAGACTCAGGTGGGCAAGATGGCTCAGTGAGTGAGGCGCTTCCTGCTAAGCATGATGATCCGAGTTTGATTTTCATGATCTACACTGTGTTGGGAGATGCCACAAAGTTGTTCTCTGACCTCCACATATACATGTGGCATAGACATAGTCTTATCCTCCCCTGACTCTTGTGCATGTAAACACATACAAAAATAAATGTTGTGGGGGAGGGGAATGAGAGAGAGAGACAAAACCTAGGGTTTGGCAATCAGTGTTTGGCAATCTAGGGTTCAAGTCCAAGCCCTGTGAATTACACAAGAAAGATTCTTGAACTGGGCATGGTAGTGCATGCCTTTAATCCCAGCATTGTAAGGCAGAGGCAGGTGGATCTCTGAGTTGAGGCCAGCTTGGTCTACATAGTGAGTTTCAGGACAGCCAAGACTACTACACAGAGAGACCTTGTCTGGGGGTGGGGTGGGGGGGGTAGCAGTCTTGATATTGAGGTAGGGAGAGAGGTTGAAGTACGAATCATCCATGAGATCAAAATTTAGTGGGGTGGCTGGGAGAATATACATTTATTGAAGGGGTATCTCTTCATAGGCTTTTCTCCCTCATGTTGTGAGAGACAAAATTACATTTTAAGTTTTGATTACTATGCCTAAGAGATCTATGAAACAAAAATGTCTGATCTGTAAGCGCCTTGCCCAAGGACCGATAGTTCCTAAAATGCTAGAGCCAAACTTGATTCAGGGCTGTACTGGGTGGTTTTGTGTGTCAACTTGACACAAGTTAGAGTCATCAGAGGAAGGAGCCTTAAGCTGAGGAAATGCCTCCAGGAGATCCAGCTGTAAGGCATTTTTCACATTTAGTGATCAGTGGGGGAGGGCCCAGCCCATGGTGGGTGGAGCCATCCCTGGACTGCTGGTCCTGAGTTCTATATGAAGTGGGCTGAGCAAGCCAGGGGAAGCAAGCTAGTAAGCAGCACCCTCCGTGGCCTCTGCATCAGCCCCTGCTTCTGGGTTCCTGCCCTGCTTGACTTGCTGTCCTGACTTCCTTCAATGATGGACAATAATGCTGAAGTGTAAGCCTAATCAACCTTTTCCTCCCCAACTTGCTCTTTAGTCTCAGCAATAGAAACCCTAATTAAGAAAAGGGCCATTTTTCTGGGGAACAAGAGATAGACCTGGCCAGAGCCCATCCACCTGGCCAGTATTTAATTAAAGCTTCTTCAAATTTGGCTTTAAACTATGGTAGTGGTCTTTTTTTTTTTTTTTTTTTTAAAGATTTATTTATTTATTATGTATACAGCATGTGTGACTGCAGGCCAGAAGAGGGCACCAGATCTCATTACAGATGGTTGTGAGTCACCATGTGGTTGCTGGGAATTGAACTCAGGACCTCTGGAAGAGCAGTCAGTGCTCTTAACCTCTGAGCCATCTCTCCAGCACCTATGGTAGTGGTCTTATTCTCTATTGGTGTGATTAACAATATATTTATTTACACTCACGTAAGAAACTAATTTGAATATTAGCATGTTGTTAAATGTAAGGGTTTGTATTGTTATGCAGAGAATTGAATAAATTATAATATTCACAGGCTGCTAGGTGGTGGTGGCCCATGACTTTAATCCTAGCTCTTAGGACGCTGAGACAGTTGAATCTCTTGAGTTCAAGGCTAGCTTGGTCTACAGAGCAAGTTCTAGGACAGCCAAAGCTACACAGAGAAACCCTGTCTTGAAAAATCAATAAAAAAATTATAATAATATTCATGCTGTGTATACTTGTATAGGGAACTATGCTTGGGAAAATAGTTGTAACAGTATGCTTGGGAAAATAGTAACAGGAAATAATCAACATTTGCAAGCTTCCAGGAAATGATTGTTTTAGGAGTGGAAATGTTTATTTATATTCATATATGAGGCAAATAATACTTAAAAAATTTTAATTTTATGTGTATGTTTTGCCTGCAAGTATGTGTGTGTTTACTACATATGTGCCTGGTGCCTGTGGAAGACAGAATAGGGCATCAAATCCCATGAAACTAGAATTATAGATGCTTGTGAGCTGCCATGTGGGTGCTGGGAACCAAACCTGGGTCCTCTGCAAGAGCAGCAAGCAATCTTAACTGCTGTTAAGATTTTTAACTCCAGCCCCAAAATGTTACTTTTTAATTTGGTATTGTTAATTTTTAATATTTTAGTATTTGAGATAGACTCTCATTTGACCTAGCCTGGCCTGTATAGCTGATCTTGATCTTCCTGCCTCTGTGTTTCAAGTGTTGGGATTATAAGCATGTTCCACAATGCTGGCAAAAATTAAAATTTTTTTTTTCCCCCCAGACAGGGTTTCTCTGTGTAATAGCCCTGGCTGTTCTGGAACTCACTTTGTAGATCAGGCTAGCCTCAAGCTCACAGAGATCCACCTGCCTCTGCCTCTGCCTCCCAAGTGCTGCAATTAAAGGCGTGTGACATATCCCCTCACCCCATTTTTTTTTTTTTTTAATTATAACTCACTGAGTCTGACTAGTGTTCATGGGTGTTGGCCCATCCACTGGAGTGTAGTTGACCTAGCAGGGGCCACACCCTTAAAGAAAAAAACGGGCCTTCCCACAAAAGTCATCAGTAGTCAGAGGTTTCTAAGTTAGGTGGGTTCTGCTGAGTCCCTCCTTCTTCCAAGCTAAATGTCAATTGGCTTGATCTTGTGCTGGTCTTATGTAAGCAACCACAGCTGCCCTGAGTTCATGAGTGCAGTGGTGCTGTTGGGTCCAGAAAACAGTCTCTCTGATCCTCCCGATCTCTGGCTCTTACAGTCTTTCGGTCCTCTTTTCCTCAGTGAGCCTGAGCCTTATCGGGTGGGAGTAATATGGATGTCCATTTGAGGATGAGCACTCCACAGACACTTATTCAGCCTAATAATTTTTGTGGAAAGAGTTATAGATGCTCTCAGAAGTTTAGGAAACCAGTGTTGTCAGGAGAATGTAGCTAAAAGACAAAGTACAAACTTATTACAATATGTTTATATGCCCTACATAGGATAAATGCTTTCAGATCATTTATCTAAGTGCCTACTGTATTTGCTGTATTGTGTGTGTGTGTCTCTGTCTATGTGTCTGCATCACTGGGTCATTTTATCTTTTTTTTTTTTCTTTTTAAGTGAAGGGTTACAATTTTGTTGTGATACTTAATAGTCTCAAGAAATACAAATTTAGCTGGGCATGGTGGTGCATGCTTTTAATCCCAGCACTTGGGAGGCAGAGGTAGGTGGATCTCTGGGTTTGAGGCCAGCCTGGTCTACATACAAAGTGAGTTCCAGGGCAGCCAGGGCTATACAGAGAAACCTTGTTTCAATAAACCAACCAACCAACCAAACAAACAAAAACCATATATTTATATATGATGAGTGAGTGGTATGTTTTCTTTCATTGAGTTGACTTTTTGAAACAGTTCCTCTGTCTGTATTGATTTTAGCTGGAATAGCATATAGATAAAATAAGATTTTTTTTCCCCCTAACACTTTTTTTTTAAATCTAAGTGGGCTGGGTGCCCATGTTTCTGTGAGTTATTTTTGAGATGTTGAGACATCTTTCCAAGAAGTTTTGAGCAAAAGAACAAGATGATACAAGATCCTTGAGGACTGAAGTGGAGCTTCTCCAGGATGGAAATGTTTGGCAGTATCTGACGATGCGTACAGTGGTCTATAAGTGCTCTTGACCTCACCCTTCACCAGACAGCCTGAGGAGCATTTCTTCTCATTAACACAACCTTCTTTTGTTGTTTTGAAAGTCAAATTTGCTTCTGCTCCTCCAGGGAGTGTCAAAGTACTAATTTTGTACCACGTATATTAACAGGAACAATTGAAAACAGCTCACCCTGCACTGTAGATAAAAGATGATTTCATCTTAAAGTTCAGTTTCTTCAAACAGAAATTGGACATTTTTCTTCATTCCTGTTTATCTCTTTCTTCATTTTGTTTTGAGACAGAGTCTCTCTACATAACCCTGGTGTCCTGGAATTCATTATGTATACCAGGCTGGCCTCAACTCACAGAGATCCACCCGGCCTCTGATTACAAGTATTTTTACTTGTATTATCTCTCAAAGATAACCCAGGGCCAAGTGGTGGTGGCATACGCCTTTAATCCCAGCACTCCGGAGGCAGAGCCAGGCAGATCTCAAGTGAGTTTGAGGCCAGTGGTCTACAGAGGGAGATCCAGGACAGGCACCAAAACTACACAGAGAAACCCTGTCTCGAAACCTGCTCCCCCCCTCCCAAAGATAACCCAGGCTGTTGGTGCATATTTGAAATCCACTACCACGCGCTGCTCGGCGGCCATGCCGACGGAGGAGAGTGCTGGAGGAGAGTCACGAGCCATAGTTACATTTTTAGAGCTTTATTGGGAGAGAGAGGGAGAGAGGACAGATGGAAGGAAGGAGCGGAAAGGAAAGAGAGGGACGCACAGAGGGCCCACCTGCTTTTTAGGCTGGGACGCCGTAGCAGGCTGATGATGTAATTACTCTGAATCCTTACATCCCAGACTTTCACTTATTATAAAAAAGCAGGTAGATGGGAATAGGGGCGTGGTTCCTCTCAAAAACTGCTTCCAGGTGACAATTGGACGTTGGTTGGCTCTTGGGGGAGTCTTCCGAGGTAGACAGGTGTTGTGGAATGCTGTCTGTCATCCGTTTGTTCTGGAGACATGTATCCCTCTTGGCTGTGGCTGGGAACTTTTTGTTTGACAAGATGCTGGTGACACAGAAAAAAACTTAGAGAGATAAAAGAATCATTATTATTTTATGTTGACTTTTATCTGAGGTAGATCCGGCCTGTCCCTATGGATTTTGAAACATGTTAAGCTTTATCAGAGACAGATTATTTTAAAGCACCTGTTTCCTTTACTAGTTTGGCGGGTGGAGTTAAGGTGAGTTAGGGCTAGAGTCAGTAGAAACTGCCCAAGCCTGCCTATTTGAGCCAACCCACTGCCGGCAGAAGTCAGACAGAAAAGGTTGCACGTGGCAGACGCAGAAGTGGGGAAGGAGAAGGGTTTAGAGCTTTAGCAGAAAGGTTAGAGATAAAGCAACTCTTATTTGCCCGTTTGCTGGCAGAAGTTCCCGCGACGCTGTTATGCGGCCAGGTTTACGCTGTGCCTGCCGCTATCCGCCAATGTAGGTGGTAAATGTATCGTATCCTCCCCTTTGTCTCATGGCCGTAGCCGAGAGAAAAATAAAAAATTAAAATAACAAACCGGGATCAGACTCTAATCTCGGGCATCCCCGAGAGTGAAGGGAGATCTAAGAATCAGCTCAAGTTCGCCATCCTCTTCGTCAAGGAATGCTAAGGGCTGCAGCTGCACTGCAGTTGGTCCATGGTGGACACCAGACGGCATTGACCCCCTCGTCAGGAGCAAAAACGTGTCTGCCATTGCCAGCGCAGCCCGAGGACAACCCCTGGGGTGTCCATAGCAAAGAATATAGCTCAGACTACAGCCGCAAGAATGGCAGACTCACTGTGGTGATGGCAGCGGTAGCGGTGTGGGGGTCCAGCAGAGGCGAGGGTCTCGTGGTCTCGCTGGATGGGAGAAGAGGCGGCAGGCGGCAGCGGTTACAGCAGGTCTTCGGTACTCGGTGGTGTATATTCGAGTCTGAATGGCACCAATGTTGGCTAAACGGTGTGCTCCTCGGCCATGCCAGCAGAGGAGAGTGATGATCAGAGGAATCACAGACCATGGTTACCTTTTTAGAGCTTTATTGGGAGAGGGGGAGAGAGAGAGGGAGAGAGAGAGAGAGGGAGAGAGAGAGAGAGGTAAGGGAAGGGAGGGAAAGAGAGAGGGAGAGAAGAAGACAGACGGAAGGAAGGAGCAGAAAGGAAAGAGGGGGTGGCACAGAGGGCCCACCTGCTTTTTAGGCTGGGATGCCGTCGCAGGCTGATGACGTAATTAAGGACAGAATCCTTACAGTTAGTGTGTTAGAAGTTACTGCTGGCTGAAGTAAAATATTGAAGAGGTCTTGTGAAGGAGGACTAAGTTCTTTTTTTTTTTTTTTTTTTCTGTGTGTGTGTGTGTGTGTTTTTGAGACAGGGTTTCTCTGTGTAGCTCTGGCTGTCCTGGAACTAGCTCTGTAGACCAGGCTGTCCTTGAACTCACAAAGATCCTCCTGCCTCTGCCTTCCGAGTGCTGGGATTGAAGATGTGTGCCACCACTGCCTAGCCTGAGGGCTAAGTTCCTAAGTTTTGTTTCAGGCTCAGGGTGTAGTCAGCAAGCATCACCAGAGGTTCTTGTACATAGCAAGGCATAGATATATTTGTTATTTGCTTCCCAATACTTTTGACTGCAGCCTTTTGAAATGAAATCAACTCCGTGTATCTTTGGGCTAGGATTGTTCTGTTTTCCCAATAAAGAAATGGACATAACAGAGTAAATACTTTCTAAAAGATAGTGAAACTAAGGGAAAACTTGGAATGGAAGTGTTTAGTTTTAACTGCATACAGCACATTTAGCTGCCTTGGCTATTTTAGATTTGTGGACAGAGAAGACGGAAGACTATGTAGTGCTGGGATTATGGCTCATTTTCTAGCATACATAAAGTCCAGGGTTCTTACCCAGCACTAACTATACCCTTAGTACTTGGGAGGTAGAAGCAGGAAGATCAGAAACTAAAGGTCATTTTCTTGTATATAGTGAGTTCAAAGCCAGCAAAGAAAATATAGAAGCTGTAATTCCCTCTTGAGGAAAAATTTCGTAAAATCTGTCCAAGAAGTAGTGATTTTGATAAGTCTGATTATAGGCAAAGCTTTTGAGATAGGAGTGTGTCCAGGATAGTGGTGATAGACCTGACTTCCATCGTCTCTTGTGAGCCCTATGCTAGCCACAGCAGAGGCATCACTGCTACCATTGGTCGCTGAGTTCAGTACTGTGTCAAGTGGCCAGAGCAGGAGATGATCCTGTGTAAGGAAGGACTTGTTGCTGCACAGGTTGTGAATGTCACTTTAAACATACAGAGACTTGCTTACTGGAGGAGGAGCTGCTTCTTAAGGATCAGGTGTGAATCTGAAGGATGACCTCATCCTTCTAACCAGACCTGCCCTAGACGCTGAGTAGATGCTTTTCTTATTACACATCCTACAGCTGGGAGAAACAGGATATGATTGAGACGCACTTTGTGAGTAGGGGGCAAAAAGCACTTGGGGGAATCTTTTGAAATGTGTGTGTGTGAATGTCAAGTTGAAAGTGACATACATTTAGACTTTCTCTAAGTTGAGGACTCCAGAAAGGTGCATGAGAAATTGAAAAAGCTTTGGTGCTCTAACTTTCTTCTAGTGGCCTCTCCCTTTTTTTTTTTTTTTTTGGGACAGGGTCTCACTATGCAGCCTTGGATAGCCCGGAACTGTATATGTAGACCAGGCTGTCCACAAACTCAGAGATCCACCTTCCTTTGTGCTGGGATTAAAGGCGTGTACCACCATACCAGGCCTTAGTGGCTTTTAAAAAATATTTGTGTGTGTGTGTGTGTGTGTGTGTGTGTGTGTGTGTGTGCGCGCGCGCCTGTGGGTGCATGTGTGCAGTAGCTCATGCCATTGTGTGCATGTGGAGGTCAGAGAACAACTTTGTAGCGTTCTCTCCTTAACTTTATGTGGGTTCTGGGAATCTAGCTCAGGTTAGCAAGCTTGTCTTGCAAGTCCTTTACCTGACACTGAACAGTCCCACTGGCTGCTTTTGGAAGTAACTTTTTTCTTCTTGGTGTTAGGAATGAACCAATCACACACACACACACACACACACACACACACACACACACACACACACAAAATTAAGAGTTCAAAAATTTTAGTAAAATGTGTAAGTATTGTAAAACTGCAGGGGACTTGCTATATGGAATAAAAATTTAAAATTACAGGTAGAAGCTGTAGTTTATTATTTTTAAATGTGTGTGTGTGTTCTATGTGCCTTGTGCATGTGTATGTTAGAAGGAACTTGTGGGGTTGACATTCTCCATCTTTACGTGGGCTTTAGACATTGAATTAGCCCATTAGCTTGTGTAGCGAGTTTTCACCAGTTGAGCCGTCTCCCTGGCCAAGTCTTATGTTGATGTTTAGAATTTCAAGTAGTCCCAGCTACTCTGCAGGCTGAGGCAGGAGGACTGAAAGTTCGAGACCTGACTGGCCTACGTAGTTAACCTCAAGACTGGCCGGGGTAGTGTATCAAAATTATAAGTCAGGGACTGGAGAGTTGGCTCAGTGGTTAAGAGAACTTACCTGCTCTTGCAAAAGTGTTGTTCTCAGCACCCCTCTCTGGCTGCTCCTAACCACCTATGACTCCCAGCTCCAAGGGGATCTGACTCGTGGTCTCTGAGAGCACCAGCACTCATGTGCACATTTCTGCTGCACATACATGCACATACACATAATTAAAATAATGAAAATAAATAAAAACTAAAAGATGAATCTCAGTGGTAAAGTGCTTGCTTAGCATATGTGAGGCCTTAAATTAAATCCCCAGAACTGCCCTCTCCCCAATCAAGATCTAAAATGCACAAGAACTGGGTGAAGAAGAGCTGACTGGGCAGCAGTTCACGAGAAAAATGTCTGGGAAGTTGGAAGTCCAGTGAGTCATGAGTGTACTGACCTAGTCATGGTCAGTCAGAAGCTGCTCATGTACTGTGGCTGCTGAAAACACCTTCAATTGTGTTTGCCGCAGTTTATTCAGGTGACACAAGTATTAGACCCTATGTATTTTTGTACTAGGTTAGAAACATATTTGAATGCTGGCATAAATGAATACTGACAAAGTTAAGAGCATTCCAAGGAAGGCAGACGGACTCATAAATAGTTTGAAAACCATTTAAATAAGAAACTTAGGATTTGTGGTAGAGATGGAGGTGAAAAAATTTAAAACTGCAAAAACAGTATAACATCTATATCCCTGCATCCACAATTAATCATTAATCACCTGGGTGCTTGCTGGGAATTGGAACCAGGGCTCTGTACATCTTAGGCAAGCACTCATCAGCTGAGCCCCACCCCCCTTCAGTAGTTTCTTAACTTTGTCTTTCAAACCTTTTAATACTTGATAGATAGTATTTGAATTTCTTGTTCTATAGGTGTAAAATATGACTTCTCAAAAGATACATTTCTAAGCATTTTGAAGTTTTAAAAGCTGGGCATGGTCATGCAGGCCTTTAATCTCAGCACTTGGGCAGTAGAGACTGGGAGAGCTCTGTAAGTTTGAGACCAGTATGCTCAATGTAAATATATAACATTAATGGACACTAGTAATTGTACATATTTGTGAGTACAGTAATGTACGCAGTATACATATATAATGTGTAATGATCAGATCAGGGTCATCTCAAATATGTATCATTGTTTTGTGTCTCTGCCTTCTGAGTGCTGGGGTTAAAGGTGAGCCCTATCATGTATGGCACTGTTTTGTTTTGTGGATAAGGTCTCATTATGTAATCCAGGTTGGCCTCAAACTTGGAATCTCCCTGTGTCTGCCTCCCAACTTTATTATTATAGTTAGGACAACACCATTGCATCAGCTATAAATTTTATTTTCACCTCATTTCTCTACAGTGTTTGTATTGCCAGTCTGACATTATCCTTTGTTAACTCAAAACCCACAAGGGTATTGTCCTCTACAAGATAACCTTAACTGTAGATACAAGCTGAAAAGTTGAGAGTTCCCATGTCTCCTCACTGGCCAAGATGATATAAATTCAGGGATTCCTATGACCTCTTCAAGTCAGATAATTTACTAAAATAACCCAATGAACTCAAGAAAACATTTTTTTCAAGTGCTTCTGACTTTATTTTAGCAAAAAGGTACAAATCTGAAACAGAAAAGAAAGAGCTGTATAGGATGAAAACTGAGAGAGTTTTAAAAGCTAAAATTCTCTGTCCTGATAACTACAGATGGTCCAGTCCTGCATCATCCAATGAAGCCAGAGTAATGGTAGAAGAAGAGATATTGACATCAAGCTGAAGGAAAGAGATGAAGCGTTCCCATAAATTCTCTTTTTTTCTTTTTCTTTCTTTTTTTTTTTTTTTTAAAGATTTATTTATTTATTATGTATACAATGTTCTGCCTGCATGTACACCTGCAGGCCGGAAGAGGGCACCGGATCTCACTGTTGGCGGTTGTGAGCCACCATGTGGTTGCTGGGAATTGAACTCAGGACCTCTGGAAGAACAGCCAGTGCTCTTAACCTCTGAGCCATCTCTCCAGCCCTCTTTTTTTCTTATTTAAAGATTTATTTATTATGTATACAGTGTTCTGCCAGCATGACAGAAGTGGGGACCAGATCTCTTTATAGATAGTTGTGAGCCACCATGTGGTTGCTGGGAATTGAACTCAGGACCTCTAGAAGAGCAACCAGTGCTCTTAACCTCTGAGCCATCTCTCCAGCCCTCCTGCAATTTCTATCTCAGTCACAAAAGTGTCTATGGGTTTTCAAGAAAGCCTAATTAAAACCAGATTCAGGTGGGCTCTGTAATGATCACTAATTCTTCAAGCAATTAATCCCCTTGACTTGCTTTTCATGTTGTCCACTGGGCATCAGGCATTCTAGAAGTCCATGGAGGTCTATGACTTGAATTGTTCTTTTGATGTTTTATATTATTATTCTACTCAGTCAATAAAGGCAATTGCCTTTATTGGTTAATTATTTAGAGAGTGAGACTAGACAAAAACAGACTTGGTAATGCTGGGTGAGAAGTGTCCTTAGAACATGCTGTCTTCCTGTCTCATGAGTGTACTCCACCAGCCTGGAAAGTTGACTGTCTCAGTGTACAGCTTTTTATCAGAGCCTCATTTTGTAGTTATGATTAGATTGGTTTTTTTGGCCACAGGAAGATTGTACTTAGTCTCTAGACTTTTAGTCCCAAGAAGTCAGGTTGACATGGGACCAAAGCCTCAACCATGTGACTGGTCTTTTCGGTATTGCCAGTTACAATCTTGAAATTGGTGAGGTGCATATGTGAGTCAGTTGGTTAGCATAAACTCAGTGGATTCCACAAAAACAAAAACAAAAAACAAAACCCGAGACACTCTAATCATTGGGAAAATTCCAAAAATTTAGAGATTCTCTTCCAGGAATGAGGGATTAAAAGACACACCAGCTTCTTTATTGTACACAGTGCTGGCGTGAGTTCGTGTACTGCAATCTTCAGAAGCTCTTAGAGTTCTCCAAGGCACTTTGTTCCCATCGCTAGCCTACTTTTTCATTGGTGAATCTTTGTTTCGTAGATATTAACACTATGTCTGGCTTTTAGTAGCTGTTCACTAGATATTTAATGAGTTAAAATATTGAAGATAGGGCTGGCAAGATGGTTCAGTGGGTAAAAGCTTGCAGTCAAACCTTATGACCTGAGTTGATTCCCAGAACCCATGTATTGGAAGTAGAGAAGTTCTCTGCCCCCACATGTGCACCATGGCATGTGCATGCACACACACATATACATACGATAAATAAAACATTTAAGACTGTTAATGGATAGGTGGAAAGCTTAGCTTTGATTGTCTTAGAGTTGTTTTAAAATCACACAGAATCAGTAGTTTCACCTTGTCTCTAGCTGAGGGGGTTCTTAGGATAGATATCAGACATCAACTAGTTCCAAAATGGAAGAAAGTGAGAGTTTATTATGGGAAAGAAGTGTGACAGGCTACTGTATGGGCAGGACAGCAACAAAAAAATACATTTCAACTTTGGGGGAAGGGTATGAATACTTAATCCTTTTCTGAGAAAAAATTAAGTATTCATATTTTTTCCGGGAAAGGAGTCTCAGGAGGCATGCCTCACTTTGCACATGGCTCAAAATATGCCTATGCTGGTGTTCTATAGCCCGCGTGGGCAGAGAGCTTACTATTACAGTATAGGCATCCTGAGGCTCCAGGACTGTTCTGGGTCAGCATTGTCATCTATTGGTGGTGCCGCTATTAATCACTTTGGTAGCTCCCTGTTTTTATGCTGCCTTATTGCTAACTACTTGCCACAGGGGTGCATTGGACCGTTTTCTGCTGGTTCAACCTTTGTCTTTTTCTTTCCTTTTTTTTTTTTTTTTAAAGTTTTTTTATTTATTATGTATACACCATGTATGACTGCGGGCCAGAAGAGGGCACCAGATCTCATTACAGATGAGCCACCATGTGGGTGCTAGAAATTGAACTCAGGACCTCTGGAAGAGCAGCCAGTGCTCTTGACCTCTGAGCCAACACTCCAGCCCTGTCTTTTTTCTATTCTCACTTACACTTCAAAATTTTTTCTTTTTTCGAGACAGGGCTTCTCTGTGTAACAGACCTGGCTGTCCTGGAACTGGCATTGTAGACCAGGCTGGCCTCAAACTCTTCGAGATCCACCTGCCTCTGCCTCCTGAGTGCTGGGATTAAAGCCGTGTGCCACTACCACCCGGCTAGTTATTTTATTTTTTGAGGATATAATTATATCAATTCTCCCCTCCCCTTTCCTCCCTCCAAACCTCACATATACCCCTCCTCGTTCTCTTTCAAATTCATGGTCTCTTTCGTTAATTGTTGTCACATACATGCATGTGTGTATGTGTGTGTTTTGTGTGTGTATATATATATATATATAATATGTTTTGGGGACTGATGGTTTGGTATTGGATAACCAATGGTGTGCTCTTTCCTGGGAAGACTATTTCTCCCACATTCAGATTCCTTAGTTGCTTGTAGTTCTTTTTATTATTATTATTATTTATTTTTATTTTACGTGCATTGGTGTTTTCCTGCATGTTTGTCTGTGTGAGGGTGTCAGGTCCCCTAGAACTGGAGTTACAGACAGTTGTGAGCTGTCATGTGGGTGCTGGGAATTGAACCTTGGTTCTCTGGAAGAGCAGCCAGTGCTCTTAAACTGCTAAGCCATCTCTGCAGGCCCCTTGTTTTATTTTTGAGAAAGTCTCTTGCAACTCAAGCTGGCCTTAGTCTTGCTGTGTAACGAAGGATGAACTTGAACTTCGAATCATCCTGCCCCCACCTCCTGGGTGCTGAGATAGCAAGTCGGCCACCATGCCTGATTTTATGTAGTGCTGGAGATGAAGCGCAGGACTTCATGCATGCTAGGCAAGCATTCTACCAGCTGAGCTACATCTTCAGTCTTTTGTATAGCTAACCAACCAGTTCCGTGTAAGCCCATTTCCTCTTATGCAAGAAACAGGGCTTGTTCAGAGAATGCCTTTGGGGTTACTGGAGACTGGCATGTGGATAACATCGTAAAAACTTTAGGCAGCTGGTTTATTTTATGGAAAGCAAATCAGAGTTAAGCAGCACCCATCAAGAATTCTTAGAGATACTTTACACATATAATTCATTGAGACATTTACACCTGTAATTTACACAATAGACATACAATCCCATTAATAGACTTGCTAATTACTAATCTTCTGAAATTATATTTGGTTTTCTTATAATTAGGCTTTTACATGATATTCCTTGAAGTGCTGGTCTGTAGTTTGTAATAGGGGAGAATCCACTCCTGTAAGTTGTCCTCTGACTTCCACATGTGCATATAGACACAACACAAACAATAAAAATTTGAAAAGTAAATCAGTGTTCATATTTTGACAGCAAGTTTTCCAGTCATTGTAAAGAACTAGAATATCTTATACACAATTTGTAGAGATTACATTTATCTGATCGTGTAAGCATTATAGTGTTTAACCTCACAGAACCCCAGATATGTTTTTTCTTTAGTTTTTTTCCCCCCCTCCTAATTTAAAGAATATAGAAGCCATTGAGATGGCTCAACAGGAAAAGGCACTTGATGTCAAACCTCACAACCTGAGTTCCATTCCTGGTATGTACATGGTGGAAGGAGAGATGGACTCCTGCAGGTTGTGTTTTGATCTCTGTTCGCCTGCATAGATGAGTGTGTACACACGCACATGGACTCATGTGCGCGCGCGCGCGCGCGCACACACACACACACACACACACACACACTAATTTAAGAAAAAGAAAGAATACATAGATTTTAATTCTCTCTCTCCCCTCTTCTCTCTGTCCTCTTCTTTCGTCTCCTCCCCTCTTGGTCTTGGTCTTGCTAGGTAGTCTGACTCACCTGCCTCAGCCCCAGCCTCCCAAGTGTGTGGATTCTGCCACCTCCAGCTCCAAGCCTCTTCACCTCCCTGTGTTCTGCCAGCCTGGGTACGGTCAGATTGTTTATCAGATGGTTTTCCTTTGACTCCTAAGTGAGTACTCTAGGGAAATATGCCTAATAAATAGGAGGGGGAAGTTTGACAAACATGAAGTGGAATGTTGGTAGTTGTGGAGCAGAGGGTGTGTCCATCAGGCCTCACTCAACCTGCCTTGTCCATCTGCTTCGGCTTCTACCTCAGCCCAGGTCTAGTCTGACATTTGCTGCTGTACCATTTCAGTATATGTTCAGCTTTTCTCTTTTGTAAAGTCAGAGAGGATTATTTTCCTCCAGCACCATGGACTCTGTGTGTGTGTGTAGTAAATGGTATTGATAGTGACTCTCGGCTAGGATTGTGATTGTGTTCTCTTCTGATTTAAATGACAATAGCAAAAGAATAGAATGCACAGTCTGCTTTTCCTACCTATTCTTTAAGAACAATTATTCAAAATTGGCACATACAAACGGAACTTGTTTGCCAAGTATATGAAGCCATCCAGTCTTACCAGGTGGCAGCTGCTGTTGTTTATGGAAACCTAATTTAATCCACAGACATGAAACAAAGAGTGTCTTGTTTTGCAAAAAGAGAAACTGTTAAAAAAAAATGCCCCCCCCACGTGGTTTTTGAGACAGAGTTTCTCTATGAAACAGTCGCTGCTGTCCTGGAACTTGCTTTGTAGACCAGGCTGGCCTCGAACTCACTGAGATCTGCCTGCCTCTGCCACCCAAGTGCTGAGATTTAACTCATGTGCCGCCACTGCCTGGCAAAAATGCAGCTTTATTGAGATATAATTCACATGCTATATAATTCAGGCATTTAAAGTATACAGTTCAGTGATTTTCATATATTTGGAGTGGCCAATACCACAATCACTTTTAGGACAAAGAAATGCTGTACATATTAGCAGTCATTTTGTTTACTTCAGTCTCTCACTGCTGTAGATAACCTGTAATCTTTCTGTCTGTATATTTGTCTGTTCTGGACATTTCATATAAATGGAATCATATAATAGGTGGACTGGCTTCTTTCGCTTAGTGTTTTTTTTTTTTTTTTTTTTTTTTTTTTTCCCAGAGCTGAGGACCAAACCCAGGGCCTTGTGCTTATTTATTTATTTTGAGGCAGGGTCTCTCTCTGTAGCCCTGGGTGTCCTGGTACTCACTTTGAAGACTGGGTTGGTCATGAACTCATAGAGATCTGCTTGCCTCTACTTCCTGAGTGCTGGAATTAAAGGTATATGTCACTATGACCATCTTAATATTTTTAATTTTAAAGACTTACTTATTTTTAATTATGTGTATATATGTGTGTCTGTATGGGGTATGTATGTGCTAGTGCAGATGCCTTTGGAGCCAGAAGAGAGTGTTGGATCCTCTACAGCAGTGGTTCTCAACCTTCCTAATGCTGAAACCATTTAATACGGTTCCTCATGTTGTGGTGACCCCTAACCATAAAATTATTTTGTTGCTACTCATAACTGTAATTTTGCTACTGTTATGAATGGTAATGTAAATATCTAATATGTAGGATATCTGATACATGATCCCTGACCACAGGTTGAGAACCACTGCTCTAGAGCTATTGTTATCGGTTGTTGTAAGCTGCCAAGCATAGGTACTAGGAACCAAACTTAGGTCCTCCACCAGAACAGTGGACTGACTGTTTTAACTGTGGAGCTGTCTCCAGTCCCAAGGTTTTTTTTTTTTTTCCGTTTTTCGAGACAGGGTTTCTCTGTGTAGCTTTGCGCCTTTCCTGGATCTCACTCTGTAGACCAGGCTGGCCTCGAACTCACAGAGGTCCGCCTGCCTCTGCCTCCCGAGTGCTGGGATTAAAGGCGTGCGCCACCACCGCCTGGCCCAGTCCCATGTTTTAATTTAGATGAAATTCGGTTTATCTAATATTACTCTTTTTGTCACTTGTGGTTTCTTTCAGTAGACAAAATCGCAGCAGTTTAAAGATTTTTGTCTTCTTTTTGTAACTCTAGAATCAAGCAACACTTCAATTTAAAAGCATTATCACGTCGTCGTGTGTTACAACTTTGAGTAGTTTGTTCTCTCCTTCTGTCGTGAGTTCTGGGGACAGAGCTCAGGTCATCTAGCTTGTGTCACATTGATTGTACCCAGTGAACCACCTGCCTGGCTGTAGGCAGCACTTTATTCTATAAAACAGTGTTTACATGAGCCAAGCAGAGGAGGTTGGTTTTATGGACATCAGAAACAAAGAATAAAGAAAAGCAGTAAGAAAAAAAAAAAAGACTGAACCCATTAGGCCACACCTACTGCAATGATGGAGATGCCCCACAGAGTCAGTGCCCTTCTAGAATTCTTAGTGCTTTTGATTGTTTTGAGGATTGATCCCAGGGTGTCTTTCATGTCAAGAATGTGTTCTGCCACTGACCTATACCCTTAGATACAGCTCTATTTTGTCTTCTTTTTTTTTTTTTTTTAAATGGAGATGGGGTCTCACTATGTTAGCTGGCCTGGAATTCACTATGTAGCCCAAACTAGAGATCTGCCTGTTTCTACTTCCCCAAGTTGTGGGACTAAAGGTGTATGCCCCCATTCTGGGCTCTGTACTATGTTCCTAATGACTTAGAGGGCTACCCTTATATTCCTGATGGTTAATATATTTTTTAAATTATTTTAATTTCAGGTGTGTGGGTGTTTAGCGTGCATGTATGTATGTGTACCATGTGAATACAATGCCTGCATGGGCCAGAAGATCCCCTGGAAACAGAATTACAGATGGTTGTGAACTGCCACATGGGTGCTGGGAATTGAACCCAGGTCCTAAGGAAGAGCAGTCAGTGTTCTTAACCACTGAGCCATCTTTCTAGCCTGTGATGTTTAATCTTCATTATCAACTTGTCTGGATTTACTATGGAATTACACACCCAAAGGTGTGTCTATGAAATGTTTCAGAAAGGCTTAAAAGGCATTACCACTCTGAATGTGGGTAGCACCATGGTTTGGGGGCCTGGATTGAGATGAGAAAGGAAGCTAAGTGCCAAGATTGCACTCTTAGCTTCCTGCCTGCCCTTGCAGTGTGACCAGTTGTTCATGCTCCTCAGCCAAGCCTTCCCTGCTGTGAGTCAAAAGAAATGTTTTTCCTCAGGTTGCTTTGTCAGATATTCCTTCCTAGAGACGAGAACAAGTATACTGTTTGTACATCTCCCTTTGTGTTTAGCACTCATCAGTAGAACTCCGTGCTTCGCCTTGGTGTGGCACTTCTGTGCCTTGGCACTAAGGCATTAGGAGACCTGGTTAGAATGTTAATAGTGAGCCAGAGACATAATGATACCTTTTTTCTTTTAAACTTGCCACTTGCTTTGCTGCCAAAGGACTACTTTAGTTTAAGCACATTGTTAAAATGTAAGAACTTAATTAGTTTTGGGCAGTGTCCACAGCTGTTTAATTTTACCAATAAACTTTAATTAAATCTTGTTTCTGTGAACTCATGTATTTTCTCTCAAGGTATAGAAATATAGCCAACTTTCATATTTGGCAAGAATTCTACTGATGAGTTTTTTCATCAGTATGCTTGTAAAACAACTCATTTCAATAAAGCTGTTTTATAAGCAGAGTAACACATAGAAGCGTGTGTGTTGGTCTTCTGGGCGTTTGTGCCCTGCCTGCAAATGCAAGTTCTGTTTGACTGATCACATGTTTCAGGGTGGAGCCCAACTGCAGTTCCCTAAGAGAGGTGTGGAGATCTTGTCATCTTTGGGGTGGAAGAAAGCTTTGTTTTAAATTGACTGACAGTCTCAACAGCTTAGTTTACATAATTTCTATTCGCATAATTTTTAAATTTCTTTAATAGCATGGCCTATTTGAATGTTTAAGGCTGAAGAGTTGCCTGTTTAAATGGTTTAAGTGCATTGTGTATTGGGATTTTTGAATTAAGGGTTCCGACGACATTGTTTTGGTGTTCTCTGGAGCACTGCAAAGGTGTCTTTGCAGGTCGCTATACAAAAGGCTCTTTTAGGGCAGGCCCTTTAGAAGCAGCTGCCACCCTGCAAACCGTGTTTTTTCATGACCCTTGCCATCAGGAATGTCTTTGGAGGAAGCAGCCTCATGCGATTGTTCTGAGCCTTCAGTGAAGCTTGTCATAGGCCCTCCCTTCCCAGTTAGTTTTGGTTCCTTCCTGCAGCTCTTTGAACCATTTAGCTCCATCATGAACTGTTAGTGTTCAGTTCCTGGTAGTTGGCCAAAAAAAAAAAAAAAAAAAAAAAGTTTTATCCCTGCTATCCTGTTCTGCGTCTTTGTGGTTTAGATGAACAGTTTCCCATTGTTGCCAGTTGCCCTTGTCTCCTCCCTCTTGTACCCTTGCCTCTGTTCCAGTCCTGTATCACTTGCCCCACAAATGCCCTTGTGACTGCTGGAAGTTTTTTGCTGAGCTCCAATGGGCTGTCTGGTAAGCATTGTAGTTGTGTTAAAACTGTGTAGAGGGAGGGTATAAGGACTAGGGAGTGTTTATGAAGTTGTTTGTTTCATTTTTTATTCTCCCCACAGTGACAGTTTATTTTACTTTGAAATTGAGATTTGGACTCAGTTTTCAGGAGACTTTTTTATGTTGTCTCTTTCTGCCCTTTTTTCCCCCAGTTATTAAAGTTTAGAAATTTTGCTTTCCTTCTCTAACATGTATAATTATATATTTGAACTTATTAGAATTACAGGGAAGAGATAAGGTTTAAAGGAAAGAGTTGTAAGTTTAGTGTTTTTAAATTGACTTCAAACAAGTTATTTGTGAGAAGGTTATGGTCCTTTATCTTTATTTTTCAAACTCATATGGGTTAAAGAAGTAACCTGTTTTGTTGCTAACCTGTACAGTCTCCTGTATTGTTTCTAGAAGCAGAGTGATTTCCCTTTTCCTGTCACCAGAATGGTGTTGGAAAAATTCATTTGGATTTTGAGGTTGTTGCCATTCTGGGAAGTGGTTTGCTGAGCGTTTCAGATGATTACTTCTAGAAAGCTTCTTAGGTTAGATTTGGTCCTTAGACCCTGTTCCTTTCAGGTGTTAGGTACTTTAAAAAAATAAAATGTTCTAGTCGGATGCCCCTAATCCCAGCACTCAGGAGGCAGAGGCAAGCGAATCTTTGTGAGTTCCAGGCCAGCCTGGTCTACAGAGCTAGTTCCAGGACAGCTAGGGCTACACAGAGAAACCCTGTCTTGAAAAACCAAAAAAAAAAAAAAGTTTTATATTTGATGCTCAGCTCATTCCAATGACACTTGAACAATGAACAATGTTTCATGATGTGTCTATTTCCTTGAATTATATATTTTGACCTCATCTAAGAAATTTGCACTCGTGTGCACGCGCATGTGTGTGCGCATTTGTGAGAACCTTTGGGTTTGCTATTGGCAATATGAGGACAAACTTGTTGAGATTTTATTGCTGTTTAGTGGAGCCTGCTTTTCAAGTGGAGGTTGAACTTCCTTGTACAGTAATGAGTTCTTGAGCTCCTAGTCTATGCTAAATGCCACATGTATATTTCTAATTCCAGTTACAACCCTAACAGGCAGATAGTATTTTTTCCTAATCATGCATAGGTAGAACTTCTCCCTGTCCTCTTCTCCTTGCAATATGAGGAAAATGACCCCTGCTTTTTTAAGAGTTAAGGACATGCTTTGTGCCCAGTACTGTTCACTTAAGTAGTAGCTGCCATTATCACAGTTTTGCAGCTGAAAGAGCCGATACTGAAGTTCCTCCCATTCCCTGTAAGTGGTAGAGTTAGAATATGAACTGACTCAGAAGCTAGAGTTCAGTAGCATTTGAGAATATGAAGACTTGTGAGATAATTTCAGCGCCTCCTGTCTTACTGCTCCCCCCGAGGAGGGTTTTGTTTGGGCTTCTTTCTGATGCCTTGCTTTGGTACCCTCTGTCACCTTCCTTCCCGGTCATGCGCCTGCTTTCTCACACTGGAGTTGCCTGTACCATTCTGTACCAGTGTTCTCATAGCAGGAATGAGTCAAGCTGGTGCTATCACTGGCTTCCCCTCCTATTTTCCTCTTGTGGATAGTGTCATTATATTTTCATTATTGTGCAAAATAACCCAGGTACTGATGTGTTCATGATTGTAAAATAATTCATAGTTGTAATCAAGTATCTAAATTATAAAAGCATTCCTTAGTGATTTAAAGAATTGAGAGAGAAAACACATCTTTGGTTCTTAGTGATCTAACCAGAGGGTTATATAGGGTAAATTTATGGAATTCATGTTTATTTATTTATTTATTTTGCTTTCCAGGGGCCAAATAAATTGCTCGGGAACTCTTTTTCAACCTGGTACTAGTTTGCTACTATTGGCAGTGTGGTTAGGAAAGAACATTGTTTTATTAGTGTATATTAATCACACATTGTTTTATTAGTGTATATTAATCACACATTGTTTTATTAGTGTATATTAATCACACATTGTTTTATTAGTGTATATTAATCACACATAATGGATTTCATTATGACACTTTGATACAGGTATGTTGTCATTTTTGCTCTCTTGGAGGGTCCACCACCCAGCTCCCAAATAAATGGAGGCTTATTCTTTGTTATAAATGCCCCTGGCCTTAGATTGGCTTGTTTCTAGCCAGCTTTTCTTAATTTATCCCATCTACTTTTTGCCTCTGGGCTTTTTCCTTTTCTATTCCTGTATACCTTTCTTTGTTTCTTACTCCATGGCTTGCTGTGTAGTTGGGTGGCTGGACCCTAGAGTCCTCCTTCTCCTCTGTCTACTTCTTTTTTTCTCCTAGATTTCTCCTTCTATTTATTCTTTTTCCTTGCAAGCCCCACCTATCCTTTCTCCTGCCTCACCATCTACATCTACTGTTCAGCTCTTTATTAGACCATCAGGTGTTTTAGACAGGCACAGTAACACAGCTTCACAGAGCTAAACAAATGTAGCATAGACAAAAGTAACACTTTAAAATAATACTGCCCAACACAGGTGTACAATATATTTTGATCATACTCACCCTGCCTGCCCCACTCTTTCTTGTGCCCTTCCCAATTGGCCCCCAGAAAGTGACTTAGCATAAGTGACTCCTCATTATAAGATGTGACCATCATTAGTCCCTGTCAGAATGAGTTGCTACCTCCAAATGAATGCTGATATTAGGTAAGACTGGGAAGATGGGTGTGGGAGGGTGTGGGAAGAGAACAGTCCTTAGTTAGCAAAATGCTGGGCATATCTGCAGAATAATTTAAATAGTTTTCTTTTGGTTTATGAGGCAGGGTCTTGCCTTCTGGGAGATAACAGATTATGCATCCCTTCCTTTGAAGGAACAACCCTGTCTGTTTAACATTTCTGGTTCCCCTTGTGCTTATCTGTGAGCACAAGAACCGCTGTGCCTCCTACAGACGTAGAGTGTGGATGTTGTGATGTGAGTTTCAAATGTATTGAGCACAAAGGAGGGTGAAATACATTAGGAGACTGCAAAGGTGACAAGAGAGGACTAGTCATTGTCTCTCTCTCTCTCATCCTCTTTCTTTGTAAACATGTATATACACAGACTATATAGACCATCTACATGTTCTATATAGTATAACACGCAACATGCACATGTTAAATGTTATTTTCCTTTATGTCATATTTGCAAGTATTGTCTTCTAATCTTTGGCTTGTCTTCATTCTCATATTCATTCTCTTGTCTTTGAAGGAGCAGACATTCTTAATTGTGAAGTACGAGCTTATAACATTTTATTCTTTTATAGGTCTTATCTTCACTGTCATTCTTAGGAATTTTTGCCTAATGAAGGGTTACAATTTTTCCTTTTGCTCTTTTTCCAGATTTTATACTTGAATTTTTCCATTTAGGAATATGTTCCGTTTTTAATTTTATCACAGATGGTGTTTATGAGTCAAGGTTCCGTCCTTTGCATGTAATTGTCCCAGGTGTTTGAACATTGTTTGTTGAATACATTTTTGTCTTTTCATCAACATTTCTTTCTTTCAATCAGTGTATTTTTGTCTTTTTTCTTACCTTATTGCACAGGATATGATCTTCAGAATATGTTTAGTAGGAATGATTCAATTAGACATCACTTCCTTGCTTGGGACTTAGGAAAGTAGGAGTGATCCTTATTAACAAAAATCTAGGGGCTGGAGAGATGGCTCAGAGGTTAAGAGAACCGACTATTCTTTCTGAGGTCCTGAGTTCAATTCCCAGCACCCACATGGTGGCTCATAACCATCTGTAATGAGATCTGGCACCCTCTTCTGTGTACATAATAAATAAATAAATAAATCTTTAAAAAAAAATCTATTTGGGGGCAGATGAGACTGCTTATCTGGTTAATGCATTTACCACCAAGCCCGACCACTTGAATTCAATCCCTAGACCCCCATGTGGTGGAAGAGAGAGCAGACTACCACAGGTTGTTTTGTGACCTCTACATGCATACCCCACACATCCACAATCACTCTAAACAAGCAAACAAATTAATAAATGTAATAATTGGAAGACAAAGAAAAAATCTACTTGGAGTTGGGTGTGATGGCATCTCTTTCCAGTCCTAGTTATCCTAAGGCTTAGGCTGAAAGACCAGCATTTTAAGGCCAGCTTTAGCTACATAGTCAGTTCTAGGCCTGTTTGGACTGTGTGAGACAAGTCTCATGCAGGACAAAACAAACCACTCTATTTAAGAACTAGAGGTGGGGGGTTGGGGATTTAGCTCAGTGCTTGCCTAGCAAGCACAAGGCCCTGGGTTCGATCCTCAGCTGGGGGGGGGGGAGGGAGAACTAGAGGTGGTTCCACAAGCTCCCCTCAGGGTGTAGAGTCAGGAAGATCAGGAGTCAGAGTCATTGGCACTCCATTAGAAACAGGTTCTGAGATCTGAGACTTGTTGGACTTAGGGCTTGCCATGGAAACATGTAGACCTGAGTTTGGACCCCTTGCACATGTGTAAAAAGCTGGCACAGCAGCAATCATCCCAATGCTGAGGAGGCAGAAACAGGATCGCTGAGACTTGATGGCCAGTTGGTTTAGGTTTAGTGAGAGGTCTCAGGAAACAAGGTGAAGAGTGAGGAAGAGATGAAGTGTAAACCTCTGGCCTCTACATGCATGTGCGTATATGTGTACATATAACACACATGAACATGTACACACATACTAAGGTATTTTCACTTTAGTCATTGATTGTTTAGCATAGTTTATCTTTATAGATCTTTAAAAAAGAATATTAAGTTATGTATATTTGTATGGGGATATTATTTTTTAAAATGTATGTTTGTATGTGGATATGAGTATTGGTGCCTGTGGAGGCCAGAGGCATTGGATCACCCTGAAGCTGGAGTTCTAGATGGTTGTGAGCCCCCTGATGTGGGTGCTGGGAATCAAACTCCGGTCCTCTGCAAGAGCAATACATGGTTTTAACCTCTAAACCATTTCTGTATCTCCTTTGTAGACCTTCTTAAGTATACCTCTATTGCTTACAATAGACTCCAGTTATTTGGCTTAATTTAAACTTAGTACTTCAAGAATAATCATGAAGCCAGGTGGTGCTGGCTCCTAGCACTTGGGAGGCAGAGCCAGGCGGATCTCTGTGAGTTCGAGGCCAGCCTAGTCTACAGAATGAGATCGAGAACAGACACCAAAAGTATACAGAGAAACCCTGTCTCCAACCCCCCCCAAAAAAAGAATAATCATGAAATTCAAATTTTTCTTCTGTTATATAGTTTGTTCTGACATACCACTTAAATTATGAAAGTTTATATATTTATATAAACATATATATATTATAAATATATATGTTTAGAAAAAAAATGTTCCTTGTAGCTTACAACTTTCTCATTCTCTGAGGTCCCTAAAACAAAATTTACCTTTTTGCTTTTAGGTATCAAAGTTCACTTATTCATTGAATTAATTATTTGTTCATTTTCAGATTTGCTAGTGTTTTCATGCTATTACATTTATTGAAACAGATGCTTTGTCTGTTTTACAGACCCTGAAAATGAAGTTCAGGATCCTGTCCCCGAAATTAAACATGGGAACAAAAGTGTAGACATAGAGCCTTGTCTTCAGTCTTCAAGTCTAGTCCTCGTCTTTTGTGTTGGGTCACTGCCTTTGTTCCTTCTCATGACGTTACACTAGACTTACATCTTTTTCCGGTGCTTAGGAGTCAAGGCAGGATCGTGCACATGAGCCATCCTCCGTTGCTTTTCTACCTTATTTTTGAGGTAGACTAGCTGGTCAGAATGCCCAGGGGATATTCCTGTCTCCCCTCCCCCATCACTGGGATTCCAGCACATCTGGCCTTTTGTCTGGGTGCTGGGATCAAACGCAGGTCCTTGTGCTTTTCCTGAGAGCACCTTACCTACTCAGCCATCTCCTCAGATCCTCTTCTCTGTATTTGTTGTAATTGTCTTCTTTTTTCTCTAACTTTGAGATTGCCAGCCTCTTTTTTAACTTAAATATAAAGTTTACAGAGAAGTTACAAAAAATAGTAAGATGAAATCTCCTACACTTTTTTTTTTTTTTAAAATAGGATTTCATGTAGTCCAGTCTGATCTAAAATTTTCTATGTAGTTAGGGATGACCTCTCTGATTTTTCTACCTCTGCCTCCCAAGTACTGGAATTGATTGGATTAGGCAGTGCTGGGGATTGATCCCAGGGCCTTAAGCATGTTCGGCAGACGCTGTCAACGGAAGTGTCCCCAGCCTGACATTCTCATACTCCTCAATGAGAGCCAGCTCTTGTTAACATTTCCCATATTTGTTTTGTCTATGTATTCCTTTTATATGTGTTTTGTGGACATACGTGCATATTCCTTTCTGTCTGTACCATTTGAGAGTGAGTGGCAGATATGTTATTTTATACTGTAGTTCAATATTGCTTAAAAGATTCTTTTTCTCTTTAAGAACAGGTGGTTAGAGCCATGTAGCTAGAGATATACATGAGATAGTCTCATGTTTTTTCAGTAGATGACACCGGAGAACAATTGTACTACTTAGTGCTAGACCTCGAACCAAACCTTTCATTTGAGGTGGAATGTTTTTGTCATCAGGGTTTGCCTGAACCATTTTCCTGCCATTCTTACCCGTGTTCTTTTTGGCTGTCACTTTTAGTTTCTGACATACTTAACTAGTGTGAGAACTTACTGCTGTCCACACATAATGCTACTATCCAGAGCCTGTGAATCCTCTCTCTTTCTGCCGCTCTCTGTCCTCCATTGCTCTCTGTGCTCTCTCGGGTATGTGTCACAGGGCAGGCGATATGGAAAACCCCACCTGCCTGCCAAGTCCCTTTTGCTGTGAGCCAAATGGAGGCTTGGTACTTGTTATTCCTTCGCAGCAATTGAACTAAAGGAATGTGGCATGGCTTGTTGGAAGTTGCTGAGTGGCCTTGAGTCTAGTGTTCATGAGGGATATGTAGAGAAGTAAGGGTCTTACGGTCTTTGGGGGAGGCGTGGATTCCTCCTGGTTCTACATTAATCCCCAGGCAATATATGTTGAATGCCTCCTTATGACTGTCACTGTGATGGGGGCTTTGGGAATACTGTAATAAGATAGATAATTAAGTGACAATATTGTAGCCACCCAATTCCAGCTCTACCACATACCAGTTAGGCAAGTTGATGTCTTTAAGTCCCAGTTTATTCTTCTGTAAAGTTGAACTATTAGTATTGACCTAGAAGGCTGTTGTGAAGATTAAATAAAGAATGTCAGTATAGTATCATCATATGCTTGATACTAGATAGTATTTTATATAGTCATATGGTATATGACTGATACTATATAAAAGAAGAGTAATAAAAACAGTGAATAGTATGATCATACAAGGTATAACCAAATACTTTAATTGTGACATGTAGATTATGAAGATTATAAATAGCCCAGGAATGTAGAAAAGGCGGGGGGTAGGGGCGTGGGGGGGGCAGTCTTATCCAACCAGTCAATATTCTTGTGCCTCAGTTTTTCCACTGGATACACCGACTGACGATAGTGTCAGATGTTCTAGACAGTGATTAAAACCTCAAAGCTGCTTTTTTTTTTTTTTTTTTTTTTTTTTTTTTTTTTTGTGAGATAGGATTTCTCTGTGTAGCCCTGGATGTCCTGGAACTCACTCTGTAGACCAGGCTGGCCTCGAACTCACAGAGATCTACCTGCCTCTGCCTCCTGAGTGCTGGGATTAAAGGCATGGGCCAACACCACCCAGCTCAATTTTCCTTTTTGTCTGATTGAAACAGGGTTTTGATATGTAGACCAGGCTGGCCCAGAACTCAGGATCCCTTTGCCTCCACTTCTTGAGTAGGGTTACAGATGTGTACCATCATACTTCCCCTGCCCATTTTAGTCTTTGTTGTTTGTTTTAGGAAGGGTGTCACTGTGTAGCCCTAGCTAGCCTGGAACTCACTATGTGGACCAGGCTGGCCTTCATCTCACAGATAAGCCTGCCTCTGCTCCTGAGTATTGAGATTAAAGATATGTGTCACCATACCCAAACTTTCTATGCTTTAAAATTTTTATTTACTTACTTATTTGAAATATTCTTGCTATTTAGCCTAGGCTAGCCTCTGACTCTGCCTTTGCCTCTTGGGTGATGAGATGATGGCACCTGCTATAACACCTGGACTATTTCTGATTTTCTAAGAGGTATACGTAGTAGATGTTAAAGGGGAAGCTTGAGGAGTTATTGGAAATTTAGTACTTTTGCCAGATGTGGTTGTACATACCTATAATCTGAGCACTTGGACAAGAAGGAGGATTGCTGGAGGTTTGAGGTCATCCTGGTCTGTGTTGTGAGTTCTAGGCCAGCCAGAGCTATATATTAAGACCCCATCTCAAAATAGAAACGTGGGTCGGTCATTGAGATGACTCAGTGGGTATAGGCACTTGCAGGTAAGCGTTTGATACTGGGAGCCTACGTGGTGGAAGGAGAGAACTGACTCCTGGATATGGTGCTGGGTGTGGTTGACACACACATTGAATCCTAGCACTCTGAGTTCCAGGCCAGCATGGGGAGACCCTGTCTCAAACATTCAAATGAAAACCTGGAGATGAGATGACTTCCTTCCAGGGATGGTGCTTGATTTGATATTACTCTCTTGTTTCTCACAGACATTTTAGTTGGTTGGAGCCAAAAGTTGGTTAGTGGATGACTTCATTCTGAGCCCCTCTATGTAATTTTGAATCAAGTGATTTATGACTCAAATTACTTTTCTGATCCTCTGGCAAAATATCAATTTAAAAAATCAGTCAAACAAGTGAACAGATGAGGCAGAAGGCTACTAAGGACATGTGGTCTACTGACCATGAGTGACTCTCTGGGACAGCCTCATGTCCCTAGAATGCAGCCCAGACTGCTGACGTGTCCTCACCTGTAAGCAGGTTTTCATAACCATTCATGGGTGACACCTTCTGAAAAGTGCTTTTCCACCGACACCTAGGAGACAGACTTCTTCGCTGGGTGCTCGCTTTCTTACTGAGTTTTTGTTTTTCTTTGTTAGTCTCCTGGAAAGTTTGTGTTTATTTCTGTCCAGTTCAACTTTCTTCTTCAAAATTTCAGAGAAGTTTCCAATGAAAGTGAAGCTGCCTACACTTGTTTTTCCCTTTAGTTTAGCATTTCCCTTTTTTGTTGCTGGTTCATAGCCTCCCTTCTTCTCTCTTTCCTTCCCTCTTTCTTTTCTCCCTGCCCCCGGCATTGTTTGCCAAGGTTTCAAGTTTATACTGAGAGGTGAGGCAACGTTGATTTTGGCTGAACAGCGTAAAGCCAGCAGAGTCATTAAGTGACGTAAGCTTTTTATTTTTTTCCTTTCTGTTAAAGCTCTCTGGCACAGCTGGGTATTCTGGTGTCAGAAGAAAAGAGAAGAGCCTTTCTGAAGATCCGGTCCAGGGGATAGAAGAAATTTGGAGCATATTCCAAAGGTGCAGCAAGGAACATCGACAACAGTCCTCAGAATCCAGACAAACTTCCTGGCTTTGTGTCTCTTCAGTTGTTCAGAGCTTGGGTTTTGCTAGAGGATGATGAGACAAGGCACTAAGAGGGCGAAGAGGAGTGTATTGGATCCCTGCCTCTCCTTCCAGCTGGAAAGATCTTGAGTCCACCAGAAGCATTATAAAGAAGACTGAAGAGCTTATCTTACTTAGCCTGGTCCCGGATGCTGTTGAGTTGAGGATTCCCATCTGTTTCACCAGGACTTGTGGGAAGCACTTTCAGAAGCATGGAAGGAAGCAGGACTTAAGGACTTGTCTGCATTGGTCACGTGCCAAGTTACATTTTGAACACCGGGGCAAGTGAAGGACAGCTTTGTCACCTGGATCTAAAGGGAACCTAAATTCTTTGAGCTTACATATGTGATGCTTAGGAGATTATAAAATCAGTCTTCCAATATAAACAAACTTCTGAATTCTTTTCTTTTGAGGGCTTCAGCAAACACAAGTTCCCTGCCAAAAAAAGATTAAGGCCTTTTTTATTTATTTATTTTTTTTATGAGTGCTTTTGGGGCTAATGTGAACAATAATGTCTTGGAAAAGAAATTATTTTTCAGGAAGCCGTGGTAGTGTTCAAGGGATGTTTGCACCTCGAAGCTCAATGTCTATTGCCCCCAGCAAAGGCCTCAGCAATGAGCCAGGGCAAAACAGCTGCTTCCTCAACAGCGCCCTGCAGGTAAGGCCACCTCCTTCTTTGTGACAACTGATATTTAGTTCATAGTTCTGTGTTTGCAGAAACTTTCAAATGTGATAATTGACACTTTCTGAAGTCCATAACCTGAGATCATATTTTACATTTGTGATCTTAGGCAAGACTCTTTATCTTTTTGATGTCAGTTACCTAATTTGTAAATTGAAGATTAATTATGATAGAAGTATTATTAATCTGTTTCAGAACTTTTAGACTGTATTTGAGAATAGTGTCTTTTTATTTTCCCATGTGCCTATGTTGTGATGTGTGTGGGTGCACGTGTGAGGGTCTGTTTTCTCTGGCAGATCCTTCTTCTCTGCCTACCCAGCATTGAGATTACAGCCAGGACTGCCATACACACTGGAAGGGCATCCCTCACCCCCACATTTCCCCAGAGTACTCTTGAGTAGGAGTAGCTGGAAATACTAATTAGAAGGATAGAGTGGGGAGCAACAAATAGAAAATATAGGATAGACTCGGGGAGGCCCTGGATCCTAATCCATTGGACCCCGACTGTCTCTGCCCTAGTGTATTTAAAGGACTACCAAGGGGTGGAGCAAAAGACCTCCCCCAGCACAGCCAAGTGCAGACCATCTCAGACATCTGCACTCAGGCCTGTCGTCTAAAGCCACAATGTGCTCCAACAAAACACCCTACGTTTTCCTAGGTGCTGGGATTTGAACTCTGGTCCTCATACTTAAGTAGCAGGTAATTGACCCTCTGAACAATCTCTCCAGCCCCAAGTGATTTCAAGTAGCAGAAACTCTAGGTATGCCCTGGTCTGGTATTCCAGGGCAGTTTTATTGTTGTTTTCTTCAAAAAGATTGTTTTTATTATTTTAAACTCTGTATAGGTGTGTGTGTGTCTACGTGTGAGTATAGGTACCCTTGGAGACCAGAGTCATCAGATCCCTGAATTATAGCTGTGAGCTGCCATGTGGGTGCTGGCAATTGAACCTGGGTCCTCTGGAAGAGCAGGCAGTGCTCTTAGCCACTGAGCCATCTTTCCAAGATTCTCTCCCTACCCCTCACCCCCATTTTGGCTTTTCAAGACAGGGTTTTTCTGTGTAGCTCTGGCTGTTCTTGAACTCTCTGTAGACCAAGCTGGCCTTGAACTCAGAGATCCACCTGCCTCTACCTTCTGAGTGCTGGGATTAAAGGTGTGTGTGCCCAGCTCACTGTGGCTTCTTAACAGAGAGATACACTTGTCTCTTAGAGATATATATCACACACTCAGCAGCCCACTATTAATTACTATTTATCCTATTGACTTAAGGAACTGTCACAAAGGTAAAAGTTTAACATTATGGTTCAAGCTTTTAATACAAATTTAAAGGTATTTTTCCTTTTCTTGTGGAGGCCCTTAATTCTGCACCATTTATTGATGAGCTAATTCTTTACATGGAACCTGGCCTTACATTTGCTAAAGTGTTCTACCACGTGTCTAATCCCCCCAGCCCAATTCTACAGTTTATAATCCCTAAACTTCTTCTTCAACATCACATTTGATTTTTATTATAAGATATTTTCCTTGAATGACTTTTTTTCTTCTTCTTCTTGTTGAGACAGGGTTTCTCTGTGTAGCTTTGCGCCTTTCCTGGAACTCGCTTTGTAGACCAGGCTGGCCTCGAACTCACAGAGATCCGTCTGGCTCTGCCTCCAAGTGTTGGGATTAAAGGTGTGTGTCACCACTGCCCGGCAGGGGAAGTTCCTTTGATTTTTTTTTTTTTTAAATTTGTTTAAAAAAATTCCTTGTGTGTGAGTGTGTGTGTGTGTCCACATGAATGCAGTGTACCCATGGGGCCAGATGAGGGTGTCAGATTCCCTGGAGCTGGGGTTATTGGTTGTTGTGAGCCACCTGCTCTGGGTGCTGAGAACCAGAGCCTGCGAAGACAGTGTGTGCTCTTAACCACTGAGCCTCCTCCAGCCCTGATACTTCACCTTTTTGAGATTTGTTTTAGTATATTAGAATGATCTTTTGTCCCGAGCATAAAGATCCTTTCTCCTGCAGCCATTCCCTGTTTGCTTGAATTCTTGACTTGAAAGTTAAAAGCTATATGTAGGCTAATGAGTGTCCCTGCTTTGGAAGGTTTTGTGGCACTTGGACATCTTCCGCCGTAGCTTTCGGCAGCTTACCACTCACAAGTGCATGGGCGACTCTTGCATCTTCTGTGCTCTCAAGGTAAGCTCGTTAGATTGTTTTCTCTCACATCTTTAGGTTGCCAAGTTGTTAGTAGTGAGGGGATTGGGTTAATTAGGGCAAGTCTTTTTTTTTTTTTTTTTTTTTTTTCCTGAGACAGGGTTTCTCTGTGTAGCAGCCCTGGCTGTCTTGGAACTCACTCTGTAGACCAGGCTGACCTTGAACTCATAAAGATCCACTTGCCTCTGTCACCCCAGTGCTGGGAATAAAAGCGTGCACCACTGTGCTCAGCCTGAAGGCTGAATTCTTAGTTTGTCATGACTGCCTAGGTATGATCATTATATATCTAATTTAGTTAACTTTTAGCTTAAAGTAGAAATATTCTTGAATACTCTTGAATTTTCTAATTTACATTGTTGACTAAATTGCAATAGTTGACTAAAATTTTTTTTTTGAGATAGGTTATGTTGTCAAAATTAGCCTAGACTGGCTTTGAACTCACTACTTAGCTGAGGGTGATTCTCTTGACTCTACCTCTTATGTGTACTGGGATTACAGGCATACACTACTAGACCCAGTTTATCTGATGCTGGGGTTAATTAAGCCTAGAGCTCTATGCTTGCCAGGCAAGCACTTTACCAACTGAGCTACATTGCCAGCCTTTACTTGCTATTGTTTTGGAAGCATTGTTTTTTTGTTTTGTTTTGGTTTTGAGGCAGGGTGTTATTTTATATGTCCCTGGCTGGTCTCAAATTTATTCTGTAGACAAGGCTGGCTTTGAACTTGGTAGTTGTGGTGCTTCCATCTCTAGTTCCAAGTTCTGGCCTCGCTCCCATTACAGGATCCTAGGAAGAGTGAGTCCTCTGAACTTACTGTCATTTGGGTCGCAGACATCTTTTTTCTATACTTAACATGAATCACTATAACTTGTACAAAAACAGTATAAATGATGGGGGGTGTATATAATCAAAATGCATTATATGTGTGAAATTGTCAAAAAATAAATTATTGGCTAGCCAGTTTAAATATAAAATTTAACAAACTAAATCTTTAATAAGTTGATTGTAACATTTCCTACTAGGCATATTTAGAAAAATCTATCCAAAAGAACATTTTACCTAGTTTTATAAATGACATTTTTAGAACAACACATTGTCTACTTGGTCAGTAAGTTCAAGGGATGTCTGCTTCATGGCATTAGGCAGATACTTGCTAAGGAAATACTCATCTTGGAGAGATCCTGGGAAGAAGAATCTCCCAAAACTGGAAACTCATATGCCTTGACTGGTTGGGACTTTTATTTATTTATTTGAGATGGGAGTCTCACACTGTAAAAATACTCCTGCCTCAGCTCCTCAGTGCTGGATTACAGGTCTAAGCTATTATGCCTGGCTTTGTATAATTTTTGACTTGGGAGGGACTTCGGAGAACCACCTACCATACTCTTGTATTTCCTTTTTCAGAGTGTCAAATTATTATTTGAATATATATTAGCATCTTATAAGCCAAAGGAAGGGAAGGTAGCCTTCAGGCTTTATGGCACATACCCAAAGATACCCAAGCAGAAGGGAGGGAACCTGTTTTTTAATATTTTTAACTTGAGGAAATATTTTGAGACTTTAAAAAGAAGATGCTTATGATAGATGGGTAGCTACTTAGGGGGTCAAAGGCTCTATTTTGGGATCTCATAATTCTGAGGAAATTTTACAGTTTTAATATTTTCCTCATGATGTTACTGCTTAGTCTGACCAGATTTATTTTCTTTAAATTAGTAGAAAATATAGTGACTTAGGCCTTGTAGAGAATCAACTTGTTGTGACTAATGTTATTTTGATTGTAACTGCCATTTTGCCCAGCAGGTGATCTGGCATACATTCCAAACACACACACACACACACACACACACACACACACACACACACACACACACACCCTACCCCCCATGATAAATATAGGTGTTAAAATATACACCCCACCCCACCCCATCCCCCATGGTAAATATAGGTGTTAAAATACACACACACATACACACACACACACACACACACACACACACACACACACACACACACCACTTCATCCCCCATGGTAAATTTAGGTGTTAAAATACAATAGGAAAGCCTAAGTGTATTCCAGTTGGCCACAGGCTACCTGTGTCAAGTTCAGTTCATAAACCCATTGCTCTCCTGTTTTGATGCCTGGAGTATCCTTCAGTCTTACTGTCACTTTCCCTCCCCCCTTCCCTCCCTCCCTCCCTCCCTCCCTCTCTCCCTCCTTCCCTCCCTTCTTTCCTCCCTACAGGGTCTCACTATGTAGCTCTGACTGGCTTGGAACTCACTATGTAGACAAGGTTGGCCTCAAATTTAGACATTTGTCTGCTTCTATCTCCTGAGTGCTGGGATTAAAGGTACATGCCCCCACACCCAGCTACATTTCTTTCTTAATTCCTTCAAATTATGTTTCTGCAATCTGGGATTTGTCTGATCTTCCGTTGGTCTCTGCAAAAGTGAAGGCTTGGGATTTTTGTCAGCAAAATAGCCATCCAGTATTTAGAGATTGATTGAAGTTCTGTTACTTTGTAGTGTTACTATGTTGTTTTATAGAGATAATTCTCTATTTTTAAATCCCATCCTCATACTGTTTCCTATTTTAAACTTAGAGGGATATTTGGTGATGTTAATAAGAAATTCGTTTTTTGGGGCGGTGGTGGCGCACGCCTTTAATCCCAGCACTTGGGAGGCAGAGACAGGTGGATCTCTGTGAGTTCCAGGCCAGCCTGGGCTACAGAGTCAGTTCCAGGAAAGGCGCAAAGCTATACAGAGAAACCTTGTCTCAAAAAAAAAAAAAGGAATTCTTTTTTTTTTTTCTGCCTATTAATGACATGTTTGTTAATGTTTTAGCTTATTAAGTTTAGTATAGGCTGGAGAGATGACTCAGAGGATGAGAGCACTGACTGCTCTTCCAGAGGTCCTGAGTTCAATTCCCAGCAACCACATGGTGGCTCACAACCATCTGTAATGAGATCTGGTGCCCTCTTCTGGTCTGCAGTCATACATGCTGTATACATAATAAATAAATAAATCTTTAAAAAAAAAAAGTTTAGTATACAAAATTCTTATCTCATACTTTTTTTTTCAAAACAGGAAAGTTCAATTTTCCCTTTTGAAGTATACTTTAACACCCCACAAATTCTATGAAATCAGATTTGATTATGTTGTAGCATAATTGTTCACTTTTTTTCTTATTGTACATGTCCTTTATTCTGCATATATTTACATTTCTTTTGAGTATTTACATAATCATGGAATTTTTATATGTTGAACAGGCATACATTCTCCTTCAGTAGATACAGCTGAACAGTTTTTTTTTTTAAAATATAATTCTTTATGGATTCTTTGGGTATTTCACATCATGCACCCCAGTCCTGGGATTTCAACATGCATGGTTCCTATTACCCCTTGTGGTAACACGGGGCCATGAACATCATCCCAGACCCCAGTTGCAACAGGAACATGGACCCAGACACGCCCTCAGCAGCAGTGTTTCTCTGGGTAGACCAGGCTGGCCTTGAACTCAGAACTCAGAGATCTGTCTGTCTCTGCCTCCTGAATGCTGAGATTAAATGCGTGTGCCACCATCATTTGGCAAATTGTTTACTTTTAAATCTACATAAAAGGTGCACACACACACACACACACACACACACACACACACACAAAATAACCTCACTAACAAGTTCCTAGATGAATCAGAGGCCAGCCAGCTCCATATCCCATGTTTAGATGAAGGATTTGCCCTCTAAGTATTGCTGAGTTGCACACCCCATTCTTTTTCAGGGTACATAATTTTACCTTGCAGCACCTGCTGTTGTGAGATATTTGTGCACTGTGAAGGTGTATTGCTGTGGTTGGTGTAATAAAAAGCTGAATGGCCAGTAGCTAAGCAGGAGGTATAGGCGGAATTTCTGGGGAGAGAAAGGAAGAGGAGGAGGAATCTAGGTGCATGGGAGATGCCAAGAGACACAAAGGAAACAGGAGGAGCAAGATGGAAGGGAGGAAGCGCCATATGGTAGACTGTAGATGAATAGAAGTGGGCTAATTTAAGTTCTCAGAGCTAGTGGGACCAGCCAAAGCTAATGGCCAAGCTTTCCTAATTGATCAGAAGTCCCCTTGTTGTTACTTGTGAGTTGGCGGCTGACAGAAAAGCTTACTACACCTCCTCAAATGCTCGTCCCGTGGCCTTGGACACCTTTGTTATTTTTGTTTTCTCCTGTCCTCTCGGCACCCGTCAGCACCCGTCAGTGTTGCTGTGTTGTGTCCAGTGCTTCCGATTGCTTCGCGGTGGTTTGTATATGATAATATTTAGATTCCTTTCTGTTGGTACAATGAAATACACTGTTTCCCTGTGTTAACTGGTATTAAATCTGTATAATTTCAGACTTTAGTTCTGGCATGCTGATTACTGGTAGTGACCTTTGTTTTAAAGAATTTGTGTCGGCTGGTGGTGACGGTGGTGGTACACGCTTTAATCCCAGCACTCGGGAGGCGGAACCAGGTGGATCTCTGTGAGTTCGAGGCCAGCCTGGTCTACAGAGTGAGATCCAGGACAGGCACCAAAACTACACAGAAACCCTGTCTGGAAAAAAAAAAAATTGTGTCAACAAGATGGCTCAGTGGGTAAGGGTGCTTATCATCAAGCGTAAGACCTGAGTTTAATCACCAGTACCCACAGGGTAGAAAGAGAGAATCAACTTCTGCAAGTTGTCCTCTGACCCCCACACATTTGCCGTGGTGCACTTGTACCCACACACATGTATACACACATAGTCAAATAAATTAATTAGTTTAAAAAAGAGAAAATTGATACAGTGTCACTGTATCATTTTGCTTACTCCAAACCTTGATGCCTGTCAACTCTGATTTAACAAGTAGAAGATTGTGTTGTACCAATTACTGTTTCAAAACCCAACTTATTCCCATCTATTATGATTAAATGACTTTTCCTGACCTAAATTGTCATCACCCGTAGCCCGGCAGCCCTGCGTTCTTATTGTTCACGTTGGATTGCTCCTGCACCCCTGACCACAGGGTCTAACGTTAGTGTTGGCATATTCGTTTGTCTCTGTACTTAGTATGCGACAAAGATGTTCTTCTTCTTCCAGGGCTTGTACTTGGGCTTCGACAGTGCCAGCATGTAGGACAGAGTGCTTCTTGTTAGAGGCAGACAAGAGTTGCTTTGGTTGATTAAATTTAATTTTTCAGTTAGTGATTTAAAAAAAAAACAATCCTAGAATACAGCTAAAAAGCTGGAGCATGATGCCTAGTGGGGTGGGGTGATAGGAGGAAGTAGGTTTTGTTTTATGAGATGCCTGAAACTTCTGTATTAAGAGAGCAATTGGACTGTTTAGCTGTGGTTAATTTGAGAATTTAGAGGGGAAATCCTTCAATATCTTTTGAGTTGTACCATGTGGCTGTTCCTTTTGACTACTGAAAGATTAGCACAGGGAATAAAGTGATTGAGGAATTATTCACTGTTCATCATTAACCCAGTTTTTCTAGACTATAGCAATGGAAAGATTTTTCATTATTCTTCATGACCAATATCAGATAGTAAGCCTGTTACCCTATACTATTTAAAGCAGGAAATTAGAGTTCTAATTTGCTCCCTAGAAATCTTAGCTAGTAAATAAAAGTCTACATGTGAGGAAGTCAATCTTTGTCTATTCCAATTACTATATGCTTGTTTAGCTTCCTTATTTTAATTACCTATGGATGTGAGCATAACTGTGTTGTTTTTTGATTAGTCTTTGTTGTTAAGTCCTCCTAGGCTGTGGGTATTCTAACTATCTTCAGCTGATTTTACTTACCATTGAGATAATTTGGGTAATTTCAACTAAATCCTTCATCCTTTTTAAAATTTGGAGTTCAGATTGCACATTTTAATCAAGTAGAAGGGTGTAACTACAAGTGAAAATACAGAAATCATGATTAATTCTTTCTTTTCCTAAATATATGACAGTCTAAACTTAATATAGACTTAGAATCTTTGCGTATATCCACAAGAGTCCTTTCATTCTTTCAATGCAGTAAGTGGATAAGGGATTGATTCTAATACTGTTGGTAATTTGTGAGGAACCTCATCTTTTGTTATGGTAAAGTTAGTAAATGGAATATCAACATCAGTTTATGATTTCTCACTAGAAGCAGTGCTGTGTTCTGGCCCGTCTTTGTCTGTGTCCCTTATCTTGAAGTTTTGGTGTTTTTGCCGCTTTCTGCCTCTGTCTTTGTGTGTATGGAAATCTCTATCTGCACTGGCAGCAGGAATAAGTGTGATAGGTAACTTTTAATGATCTTTATCCTTTCCAGTCTAAGACCAAAAGACCAAAATATTGAATATTTCAGTATCAATTGAATATAAATAAAGATTTAAGCTCACCAGTAGATATGACATTGATAACAATTTAAAGGAAGTAATAATATAGGATATGTGAATGCTTTTCTAATTAAGAAGTCTAGAAGGTAGCTCTTTTTAGTTATAAGGGGAGAGAATTCCAAGGGAGACAATAGCCAGTTGTTCTCTATGTTCCCTAAAGTTGGGTCAAATGTTTTTATGGTTGGGCCTGATAGTACATGCCTGTAACTCCAACACTTGAAGGCTTAGGAAGGAACATTGCTGAGTTTGAGACCAGCTTGGTTATATAGTGAGTTGGAAGTTATTTTGGGTTACATAGCAAAAAGAACTCCCACCCCCCGAAAAAGAGTCTTTATTAAACTGGATGATTATCTGATGATATTAAGGAATTATTATTACCCTGTTTAGAGGATGGTATAGGCATTTTTTTTTAAAATAAAAAGTTATTTTTTAGAGTTATATTCTGGAATACGTATAGGTGAAAAATGTCTGGCATGTGCCTCAAATGATCTGGAGTACGATACATATACAGGCAAGCAACCTGAAGAGAATTAAATTAGCCACAAACTGGTCATTGTTGAATTGGATCATGGACACATGGAAGCTGGTCATGCTATTCTGTCTGCTCTTGATGTATTTAAGACTTTTCTATAACAAAATGTGAGAAATCTTTGGTTGGCATTTAGATTGCTTCAGAGTAAATATGTGCATGACTTTGCCCTGTCTTGAAGGAGAACTTACAGCGTTCTTTGACCACACAAAATCAATGGAAGTTGTTTTTTTTCTCAGCCATCAACAAGCCTCAAGGACTAACTCCCTTACTTCCAGAGGCTTATGTTTACAGACTAGATTGTCTACATTTAGATTCTTTGATTTCCAGAAGGTATAGGAAAAGAATGATCATGAGAACCAAAATGCTAAACAAATTGGGAAGCCCGGGTTAGAACTGGAATCCTGAAGATCTGAGCAAATGTCCGGCAGGTATATGATGCCTTTGCAAAAGGTATTGCTGGACACCAGTGAGTGATGGAAGTTGGGCTGCTGTGGGGAAGACAGTCTAACACCTCAAGCCCTTCAAGTGTTATAATTACTGAGAACATAATCTCTTCCTGAATCTTACTGTCTCTAATACTTAAGAATTATTTTAGGGCCATTTCTTGGGAACCTAAGTATGGACCAGGCCAGAGTTCATCCAACTTGCCAGTATTTAATTAAAGCTTCCTTCAAATTTGGCTTGGAGTTGTGGTAGGGGTCTTATTCTCGATCAGTGGGATTAACATTTTCTGGAGGCCTCCAGCAAGAGTCAGCCCACCCACCCAAATTCTAAAGCTAGACTTTCACTCTGGAACTCCAGGGCTGAGGAGCCACTTCAGGAGGCATGTGTGCCAGTTATTGGGGTGAAGTGCTGTGTTGAGAAGAGCAGCAAGTGTCTGCGGAGGCCTCCCGAGGAATGCTCGATGGTTCTAGAGCCCACTGCCAAGGGAAACAGAAGATGCGAGGCCTTCTCCAGGCCACCTTGCAGAGGAGAGGCACACAGCACACCAGAGCTCTTGAGGACACTGGCTTCAGTGGCATCACTTAGGGAGACCTCCTGGTTGGCTACAATTTCAGCCTCGGTGACATGCAGCCTCCTGCTACCAGCACCCTCCAGAGTCTGGGAGAATCTGTGGCATAGACCTCCTGGTCTGAGGTATCTCCTTCCCACAAGCAGATGGGTGGCTCCTCTTCCCAGGAGGGCCAGTGTGACAAGGAATCCTGAGGAAGCCACTGAGTGTCATAGGCAAGAAAGAAATAAATGAGCCCAGACATTTAAAAAAAAAAAAAAAAGAATGATTTTAGATGGAGAGCTAGATATTCTGGGAGAGAAATAAAAAGCTGTTCTCTGCTTAAAGCAAGGGTGTGTGGTTTAGGGGGAAAATGACTTAAGCAGCAGCTGCATTTGTAGATGGCAGAACACAGAGACTTTGTGTCTTCATGGCACTGTGTCTTATTTACATGGCCTTTGCTAATCCAGATAATTATGTGCTCACGTGGACAGAATTGTCTGCCACTTGATCCAAGAGAGATGGGTGGGGAAGCACCTGCTTCTAGTCATTAGAGTCTTGTTATTGTTGTACTACATCCAAGAAAATAGTTAACAGATAAAAAACATTTTACTGTTTCATGAATGAAAAGGACCTTTAGTTTCCTTGTGTGAGGGACCGTAGACAGAAACCTGAAAGGTGTTGTGTTTTTTTGGCTTATCAAAATGGAATTGTTAGGAACCCACAAGAAAGGATGGTTCCTGGGTTTAAGTTCTTCCTGTCCTTTCTCTCTCCTTGCTGTAGAATCCAGCAATTGGAATAATACCAGTTTTTGTTCCTTATTGGTACTGCCACCTGTTCTTACTGCTGAACTCAATGTTCTTGGCTTTCTGTGGTGTGAACAGGATCTCCCTCTGGGAAAGGTGGGAGGGGGGTGGAAAAGGGAACAGGAGGAGGCCGTTCCAGGCCCTGTGCTCATGTGAGAGGGACACACAGGGTTAGTGTGCTGCCCTAACAGAGGGGCTTTGTGCCTGAGCTTCTTGCAGTTACAGCTCCACAGATGCACGCTAGGAAGGCCCAGGCTGCTGCTCCCCTATCCAGTTCTTCCTAGCCAGAGCAGAGCAAGGCTGATGCTAATTACAGTAAGAAAAGATAGAGGAGCCAGTCAAGGGCCATTGGAAACACATTCCCGTACTCAATGTGGGTGGGAAAGCTGCCTGTGATTAATTAGGAGATGAGAAAAGAATACAGCATGGAGACATTGAAGCTACTGAATACAAGGACCAGATCTATTGTTGCCCATTCCCTATGTGTACAGAGCTCTGACCTTGGACTTTTCCTTTCTGTGCCCAGATCCTAACCATTTATTTTATTTTATTTTATTTTATTTTATAAGATCCTAATCATTTTAAGGCATGGAAAACCTGCTTTTCTTTTTTCTTTTTTCTTTTTCTTTTTCTTTGTTCTCCCTCGCCCCTTTTTCTTTTCTTTTTTAAATTTTATCTGAGACAGGGTCTTACTTTATACCTCTGACTGACCTGGAACTCACTAGACCAAACCGGTTTGGTACCCACAGAAATCTGATTGCCTCTGCTTCCTGAGTGCTGGGATTAAGCATGTGTACCACCAAGCGGGCTAAAATCTGCCTTTCTTGAATGAGAACAGGAGAATAGAAAATAAAATAGACCTTCCTTCCTGCTCAGACCTCAGAGACTGAGTTGTTAGCTCAGTAGAAGCATCTGACTGAGGCTCCTTCAGTATAGGACTGTGACAGATGGACAGTTTAGTAACTTAAAATAGGAACAGCTGACACTTGGGTGGCAGTTACTACTGTCAGACATAAGCCTAATCTACATGTATGTCATATACACACGTGCTAATCTGTATACATTTTATTGTAGACTAATATTTGTAGTGTTATTTTTTTCATTAAGTGTTCAACTAACTGAGAGAGGTAAATATTATTCTTCAGTCTCTTAAAATAGAGAGAAACTGACATCTAGAGAAGTTAAATAGCTTACCCAAGTTCGTGTATCTTGGGTGAAGTACTGTTTGTTTTTGTTTGTTTTTTGTTTTTTTGTTTGGTTCTTTGTTTTTTTGGTTTTGCAAGACAGGGTTTCTTTGTGTAGCTTTGAGGTCTGTCCTGGAACTTGCTTTGTAGACCAGGCTGGCCTCGAACTCACAGAGATCTGCCTGGTTCTGCCTCCCAAGTGCTGGGATTAAAGGCGTGCGCCACTACTACCTGGCCTCTGGGTTGAGATATTGTTAATTTTGTTTTTATTTATTTTATTAAAATTTATTTTAGATTTATTTTACTTTATGTATAAAATGTTTTGACTGTATGCAGGTAGGTGCGCCATGTGCCTGCCTGTTGGATCGATCCCCTGGAACTGTGGCTACAGATGGTTGTGAGCCACCATATGAGGGATGAGAATTGAACCTAAGTGCAAGAGAGAGGGCATCACGTGCTTTTAACCACTGGTCATCTGTCTCCAGCCCTTATTTTGATTTTGTTGTTGTTTCTTTTTTTTCTTTTTTCCCTTCTTTCTTCCCTCCCTCCCTCCTTCCCTCCCTTCCTTTCTTCCTTTCTTGAGACAGGGTCTTACTATGTAGATCTGGCTGTCCTAGAACTCGCTATGTAGACCAGCTGACCTCAGACTTACAGAGATCCACCTGCTTGTGTCTCTGGCTCTGGAGCTTTAAGATTAAAGGTGTATGCCTGGCCCTTGTTTGATTTTTGATTCAGGGTTTTACCATGTTGTCTAGGATCTTGCAATGTATCCTAGATTGGTCCCAAACTTGTGGAGTGCTGGGATTATAGACATATGCCACAATGTCTAGTTCTTGGGAATTTTGACTCCAGGCATACTGCACCATGCCTTGTTTTTATATGGTACTGGGGCTTGAACCCAGGGCTTTGTGTATGCTAGGCAAACACTCTGTAAACTGAGCCACATCCTCAGCTCCCTTCGCTGTGTCCTCTCTTGGGTGGAATCTTCAACTTTCTTAAATAGGGTCATTTGAACGACAGAACATAGAAAACAAGTTAACTGTTGTCTGTCCTTCCTTCCTTCCTTCCTTCCTTCCTTCCTTCCTTCCTTCCTTCCTTCCTTCCTTCCTTCCTTCCTTCCTTCCTTCATTCTCCTTTCATGAGATCTACCCATTTCACATGATTGATTGATTCAGTTACTTAAAACATACATTTTTATTGCCTTTTATATAACTGTCATTCTAGGTACTGAGAGTATATCAAAGAACAAAAGAACAAAAACTTATTTTTTCTCACTTGTGTAATCTAACTAAAATATGCAATATATTAATATCAAGTACAATGGGAAAAATAGGGAATGATGGGATTTAGGAAAAGAGAGCTTGAAGGTTTGTTGTTGTTGTTGTTTGGTTGGTCGGTTGGTTTTTCAAGACAGGGTTTCTTCTCTGTGTACAGCCCTGGCTGTCTGCTCTTTAGACCATGCTGGCCTCGAACTCGGAGAGCTGCCTGCCACTGCCGCTGCCTCCCTGGGATTAAAGGTGTGCATGCCTGGCCCAGAGCCTGCAATTCAAGTAGGTTGATCTGGAGCTACTGTACTGAGAAGTGATATTTGGATAAAACCTTTCAGGAAATAAACTGCACAAAGAGACACTGATTCAAGTAAGGAATACAAGTACAAAGTCCCTGGGTCTAGGCCATCCAAGTAGTTGTAGGATGTAGTGAGAGGCCTTATGGCTGGTGTGAGTGAGTCAGAAGTAGATTAGGTCAAAGAACATGGTACATTTTCACTTTGGCTTTTACTGCATAAATGATGGGAAATCTTTGGAGGGTTTTCAACAGAGGAATGACATTTGATTTTATTACTGTTTTTTGAGGCAGGGTTTTTTGTAGCCTAGTCTGACCTCAAACTTGCTATGTAGCCAAGGAGTACCTTGAGTTTCTGATCCTCTGGCTTTTATGTCTGGAACAGCGGCATTACAGGCATGTGCTACTGTGCCTGCTTTGTGCCGTACTGGGGACCCAAGCCAGGGCTTTGTGCATTGTAGGCAAGCACTCAACCAACCGAGCTATATTCTGAACCTAATTTTAATTATTTTTTTAAAAATCATCTGACTACTGTTTTGAGCCTACTGTATATTTCTTTGGAAACATGGTTCATTTCAAGAAATGGTTGCAGTTGGGTTGAAAAAGATGGATAAGTGGTTCTTCCAGAGGACCCAAGTTTAGTGAGTTCCCTGAACCTACTTCAGGCAGCTCACAACTGCCTGTAACTCCAGCTTCAAGGATCTAAAACCTCTGGCCTCCACTCATACCTGCAATTCATTGTACATACCCACACTCACACATAAATGAAAATTAAACCTTAAAAAATGGTAAAAAAAAAGAAATCGTTACATTCATCCAGTGAAGAGAAGAGTTGGCAGTGAATGAGGTGGTGAGCAATATGAGGTCTAAAGATATTTTGAGTGTAGAAGTACAATTGACAGGATGTGAGTTCTGAGACCAGGAGAGGTTCAATCATGATTTTCTTTTTTTTTTTTTTTTTTTTTTTTTTTTTTTTTTTTTTTTGGTTTTTTCGAGACAGGGTTTCTCTGTGTAACTTTGTGCCTTTCCTGGAACTCACTTGGTAGCCCAGGCTGGCCTCGAACTCACAAAGATCCGCCTGGCTCTGCCTCCCGAGTGCTGGGATTAAAGGCGTGCGCCACCACCGCCCGGCTTCAATCATGATTTTCAAGGTTTTTGGCCTAAGTACTGCAAGGAAGTAACTGGAAGTAAACATGATGGTATGCCTATTTCTGGGTGGAAGGCACACAGAGTTTTCTATTATTATTATTATTATTATTATTATTATTATTATTATTATTATTATATTACTGAAAGAGTATGCATAGTGGGAAAAAGTCCAAAGGCGTGTGCCAGCCACCACTCCTGGTTGGTCTCCTATTCTTGAGCTTTCTGCCTCAGCTTCTCAGGTGCTGGGGTTATGGACACAAGGCATGGCTTGCTATATTTTTTGTCAGTTTGGACAATCTTATATTAGTTGAAAAATACAAAAGAGGGCTAAGTGTCATAGTAGGAAGACTCCTCCGAAAGAATAATTGCCAATCCATTTACATGTAGCTTACTCTTTATGCTACACATCTACCTTTCTGTTTCAGGAGGTATTGTAACTACATTACATTATATCTTGACAGTGAGTTCTCCTAATGTGTCCTTGATGGCATCACACTCGGATGCAAGATGTATTGCAGAGACATTTTCCTCATTCCAATTTTTAGACTTTATTTTATTAGATAGCTAGCTGAATGTCTCTTGTTTCCATGGCTGTCGGCATGAGGAGGATAGCACGACAGACTAGGATTACAATTACTTACTAACAGCATTGTGCTTTTCCTCTTGTCTAACCATCCCTACAGGGCATTTTTAATCAGTTTCAGTGCAGCAGTGAAAAAGTGCTTCCCTCCGACGCTCTCCGCAGTGCTCTGGCAAAGACTTTCCAGGATGAGCAACGCTTCCAGCTGGGAATTATGGATGATGCTGCAGAGTGTTTCGTAAGTGCTTCCCTCTTGCCCTCTCTGATATGGAGTAGGGCTGTTCATCTCCATTAAGGACTATTTTATGATGGCATTTACTATGCCCTGTTCTCTGCATTGGAGCTAGGACTTTCTCAACCTTGTCAAGAGTTCTAGAGTCTACTACTACAATGTGAATTGCCTAGTGGCTTTATGATTTTTTTTCCCCTTCAGGCTTAGGGTAGTTCAATGCTTGCATTACATAAAACAGTGGCTTTTACCTTCAGGGGAATCAAGGCATGTCGAAGTACAGATTGTACTCCCAGAATTGAACCAGTAGTCTGGCATAGGACTGAGAATAGCCTGCTCTAGCACATTCCCAGGTAATGCTGTATTGATGGTGCTGCTCTGTCTGGGCAACCACATACTTTGACCTTCTCTGTTTTCAACAATATTAAACAGAGACTATGATGTTCTTCATAAACAGTTACATTGCTCTAGTGACTTTAATCCTTGATCTCCCTTATCCTAATTGCTAAATGCATGTGCCGATACACAGAATGCTACAGAAAAATCTTTTGAAGTTGGAAGAGTTCAGAAGACTTGAGGTCATTGGCTGGTTTTCATAGTGAGTTTAACTGTTTATTTCTTTGTAAGACTGAGTCTTATAGTGGACTCCTTGCAGGACTGGAACTCACTATGTAAATCAGGGTGACCTTAAACATTTGGTGATCCTCCTACCTCCGTCTCTTGAGTACTATGATTGTGAACATGTGCCACCATACCAGAATTGAAGGCCAACCTTGGATGAAGAGCAAATTCAAGGCCTATCTGAACTATGTGAGAGCCTGCCTCAGCAGGAAAGACAGACAAGACAGAAACCAGTGAGATGGATTAGTGGCACATGGTTAATGTGCTGCCAAGTCTGATAATCTGAGTTTGATCTTCAGGGCCATAAGGTAAAAGAAGGGAGCTGGTTTCCAAAAGTTGTCCTGTGATCCCCACCCCTATGCATAGGCAGAATAAGTAATGAACTAAAACAGTACGCTGGATGTGGTAGCACATGCCTTTAATACCATCACTTAGGAGGAGGCAGACACATGGAGATTTCTGTGAGTTCAAAGCCATCCTGGTCTATGTAGCAAGTTCTAGACCTCCCAGGCCTATAAAGTGAGATTTTTCATAATGAGTTTGATTCTGTTTCTGTTTTTGTTTGTTTCTTTTTTTTAAGATTTATTTATTTATTATTATCATTATTATTCTGCCTGCATGTGTCCCTGCAGGCCAGAAGAGGACACCAGATCTCATTACAGATGGTTGTGAGCCACCATGTGGTTGCTGGGTATTGAACTCAGGACCTCTGGAAGAACAGCTCTTAACCTCTGAGCCATCTCTCCAGCCCCCTTATTTCTTTCTTTTTTTTTTTTTTTTTTTTTTTTGGTTTTTCGAGACAGGGTTTCTCTGTGTAGCTTTGCGCCTTTCCTGGAGCTCACTTGGTAGCCCAGGCTGGCCTCGAACTCACAGAGATCCGCCTGGCTCTGCCTCCCAAGTGCTGGGATTAAAGGCATGCGCCACCAACGCCCGGCTATTTATTTCTTTTTAAGACTTTGTCTTGCAGTGGAGTCCTTGCAGGACTGGAACTCTATCTCAAAATAAAAAAGGGGGTTGGTATAGGAATAATGCTGAATGGAAATGTAATATCAAAAGTTTATTTACTGGAATTGAAAATGTAACTCAGTTGGTAGAGTACTTGCCTAATGTGTGTAGTTGAGTCTGATCCCTAATGTATAAATCCGACAGAAGTGCACATTGTAATTCCAGCACTCATGAAGTGGAAGGAGGAGTATTAGAAGTACAAGGTCATCCTGGGCCACATAGTGAATTCTAAGCCAACCTAAGATACAGGAGACCCTGTTGCCAAAAAAAAAAAAAAAAAAAAAAAAAAGTTGTGTACTATGCGATGCTGTTTTTTCTTTATATACTGTTTCTGTATATACTGATATATTCTTGGAATGACAGTGGTAAATGTGGGGAGCAGGCTAGTGGTGAGGAGGTAGGATTATGGTAGTTCGGTAAGGCTGTAAAGAGGGAGCATGGAGCAGCTCTGTGGTGTCTTGATTGTGCTTATAGTTACAACACTGTATGTGATGAAATTGCATCTAGTTACATCCAAACCCAAGTTCATGCAAAACTGGTAAAATCTGAATGATCTATGCCTTACAATAATTTCTTCTGTCTGTCTGTCGATCTTTTTGTCTTTAAAAAAATTTAGAGATATTCCTGCTTTCCAGGAAGGTTTCTGTGTCTTGGGGTGAATTGTTTACAACTGGTCCATTTGGCTTTTAAGTGTGCTGCTTTTGTTTTTTTGTTGTTTTTTTTTTGGTCAGGAAAATCTCCTGATGAGAATTCACTTCCACATTGCGGATGAAACCAAAGAGGATATATGTACTGCCCAACACTGCATTTCTCACCAGAAATTTGCAATGACATTGTTTGAGCAGGTAGACCTCTCTATCCTCATGTCTTAGACTTTTTCTTGAAGGACATTTTATCTGGGGACGTAGAGTCAATGGGTTTCAGAACAATTGCTGACTATGACTGCTCGGTTTGCTTTCCCTCGGGTCCAGTGTGTCTGCACTAGCTGTGGTGCCACTTCTGACCCCCTGCCCTTCATCCAGATGGTGCATTACATCTCTACTACTTCCCTGTGGTGAGTTCATGGACTTCTGTCTTTTTTTAAGACTCGTTTATTTTTATTTTATGTGTATGAATGTTTTACCTGCATGTATGTTTGTGCACCATGCTTATGCCTGGTGCCTACAGAGGTCGGAGAGAGTAGTGGATCCCCTGGAACTGGAGTAACAGACAGCCATAAGCTGACATGTGGGTGCTAGGAACTGAACCCGGGTCCTCTGGAAGAGCAGCCACTGCGCTTAACTGCCACTCGAGTCGTTCTTCCAGCCCACTCTTAGGGAATTCTTTATTGTACTGTTAGGCATTCCTTCAGTTGATTGGGTTTAACTGAAGGCCACCAAATAGCATATATCTTTATGCTGAATCTGTGCTATATTGCAAAAGTCCAGAGTTCCTAGGCTTATTAATGGCTAGCAAAATGGGAGGAGAAATGGAGAGTCTGTAAGATTTGAATTTGGAGACAGATAGAGAGACTCACTGTGTTTGTAGGACACTGAGGCTAGTCAGGACATGGGGCTGTAGTATAGTCAGCAAATGAAAATCACACATGCACACCACGCCTTTAATCCCAGCGCTTGGGAGGCAGGAACTGATGGACCTATGTGTTGGAGGCCAGAATGGTCTACATAGCAAGTTTCAAGACAGCCACAGAGAACCCACAATGAGACCCTATCTTAAAGAAAGAAAAAGAAAATGACATGTCTGAGTTAGGGTTTGTATGAATGATTTTGATTGATTTTTAATTTAGCCATAACTTGGTACAACATCTGCCATTACTTTCTTCCTTTCCCCATCTTGAAGTAACCAGGCTATTTGTATGCTGGAAAAACGAGAGAAACCATCACCAAGTATGTTTGGTGAGCTGCTTCAGAATGCCAGCACTATGGGGGACCTGCGGAACTGTCCGGTGAGTTAAACTCCATGGAATTTAGGATGAGAAAGAACCCTGGCTTGTAGCATTGCCACAGAGCAGGTGGGAATGTTTGAACTAGCACTGTGTATGTATTTCAGAGCAACTGTGGGGAGAGGATCCGGATCCGCCGTGTGTTGATGAACGCACCACAGATTATCACAATTGGACTGGTTTGGGACTCAGACCATTCAGACTTGGCAGAGGATGTCATCCACAGTCTGGGTACCTGCCTTAAGCTGGGTGATGTATGTGTTAGCTGTCTTTATTTCAGTATTGTTCAAGCACTGAACAAACAGCTATGTTCTATGTGACAATTAATAGAGCATTTTGGACAGATATACTTGTGTTCTGTGTGCAGATTCATGAGCTTCATGCACATACTCACATACCATTTTTGTGAGGATGGTAGAACCCTTTTAGAAAAAAAAATGGCACAATTTTTGCCTTGAACGACAGGACGGGCAGAACTTAGATACTAATTAAAAAACAATCAGTTTCTATCGATGTTTACTGTTTGTTTATATCAGGATGGTGCAGAGAAGTGTATTCAACCATGGGATAGTAAGGTCAAAGTAACAAGCTGTCTTGACTTTGGGAGCTGAAGGAGGTAGAAGTTGGTGGCCTGAGCCCAAGAAGAGGAAATTCACAGTGAGGATGCCACAGAGAAACCACCCCAAGGCCACTCCCTTGTGAGGGGGAAGGGTTTTTTTTTTGTATTGTAGATAAGAGACAGACAGAGGTATCTTAGGAGAGCCCTGCCAGTTCAAGGGTTATGTTGTGGCAGCAGGAGGGCGGGGTCTGATCTGTTGGAAGCTTGTTTACGCTAATAGAGGACTAGGTGCTCTCTCTTGAGACTTGGAGGGCTGCAGGAAAGTGATGACTTCCCTTTGACAAACAGAAATTCACTTTACAAGGTTTCTGTGGAATGCTGAGTGCTACTGGGTCAGAATCCAGCCTGAACTGAACCCAGACCGCCATTTTGTGGGGTTGGGATCTGATAGTAATAAAATAGCTTAGATGATAATTTAGTAGCTTAGGGGTTTCCGTGTATTTTGGGGAATGGGGAAAAATGTGGGAGTAGGTCTCATTTTTTAGCGGCTTTGTATCCTGAAGTAGGGAGAGCTAGTATTTTCTTTCAGTTCAAGGAGAACCAGAAAGTCTGGTTTCTTTTGTTCCGGTTTCTGTCTGTGGTAGTCCTGTGACTAAGGAGAGGCTGTTCTTGTTTTAAATAGCTACTCTTGAGAATAAATGAACTGTCCGGGGTCACATTTTGAGTCTCCTCAAGGAATCTAACTAAAGTAGGTTGTGCACAGTAAGATCTTAAAAATAGGTTTTTTGTTTGTTTGTTTTGCTGTCTATATATTCTGTATTTCTGGTTTAATAAAAAAAAAAAATCTTTGAGTCAGAATCTCTTATAATCCAAGCTGGACACCAGTGGAATCTGTAACCTAGTTTGCTCTTGAACTCTTACTTCTCTTGACTCTACCTCTCTCTGTCTTTTAAGTAAAGGAAAAAGGATTGTAGGTCTGTGCTCTTAACTAGAAAAATTCTTAGGTCAGAATCCCTTAATTCAAGTGTTTGTATGTCTCTTAGCACTTGAGACAGAGCTGAGCACCTAGGAGCTGAAAAAATTTGAAACTTGAGAGCTGGTTTTTGTTTTAAAATTGTTCTGACTTCTCTTCTGCCTCAGAAAGAAAATATTGAAAAAAAAAATATTGACCTCACCGTGTAGCCCAGGCTAACTTTAGACTTAGAGTCCTTCTGCCTTGGCCTTGGAGTGTTGAGATTATAGGCATGTGCCACCATGTGTGCCTTTTTGGTTCATTTCTAATAAGTAGTCTGGACCAGCAAAAAATAGGTTGTTTAGCTTGAGGGGAGAAGCAAGTTACTGTCTTCGTTAAGAAATGTTGATGGCCACTGGACCTGGTAGCACACATCTGTAATCCCAGCATTTGAGAGCCAGAAGTAGAGGATCAGGAGTTCAGAGTCATTCTTTGCTGTGCAATGAATTCAAAGCCAGTCTGGGCTACATGAGGCTCTATCTCAATAAAATAAAACAAAATAAAGAAATGTTGATGGAAGAGGTAGGTGTGGTAGTACGTGCTTACAGTCTCAGCAATCAGAAGGTTGAGGCTTAAGCATTGCCATGCATTTGAGGCCAGAATGGCCTACATAGTGAGTACCCCCAGCCAGGGCTACATAGTGTGGCCTTGTTGGGGTGGGAGAAGAAAGAGAAATGTTGATGGAGTCTGCTGAGGAATTGTGTTAGATGATTGCCTATGTAATGGATCTTTCCTTTCTCTTCTTTTTCTTCCCATAGCTGTTTTTTAGAGTGACAGATGACCGGGCCAAACAGTCTGAACTATACTTAGTAGGAATGATCTGTTACTATGGCAAACATTATTCTACATTCTTTTTTCAAACAAAGATCAGAAAATGGATGTATTTTGATGACGCTCATGTTAAAGAGGTAGGAATATGCAAGGATCTTGAAGTATTTGGTGACTGAAATTTTAAGAAATCATATTTAATTTTCTCCAGTTTTTATTTTAATAATTTTGAATGGTGATTCTCTACAATGTTGGTAAGACACACATACTTTGTGATTGGATTGGTTGTTTTTCTTTTTCTTAAAATAAGGTTTAATTTTTATTTTTATAATTATTATTACTTGTTGGTTTTTTTGGGGGAGCAGGGACAGGGTTTGGTTTCTCTGTGTAACCTTGGCTATCCTGGAACTCTCTTTGTAGACCAGGCTGGCCTTGAACTCACAGAGATCTGCCTGCCTCTGCCTCCTGAGTGCTGGGATTAAAGGCATGTGTCACCACTGCCTGGCAAATTTTATAATTTTAAAACTGTGTCTGTGTCTGTACATTTGTGCATGCCTGCCTATGTGGGTATGTGCATGTGAGGGCAGGTGCGCACAGAGGCTAGAGGTGTCAGATCTCTCTGGGTCTGGAATTGCAGGTGTCTGTGAGCCACCTGGCATGGGTGTTGAGAACTGAACTCCAGTCCTCTACAAGAGCATTAACCAATCTTAACTGCTGAGTCATCTCTCCAGCCCTAGTTGGTTGTTTTTCTGAAGCAGGGTCTTGATCTGTAATGCAGGCTGGTCTGGAACTTATAGTGTAGCCCAGGCTGTCCTCAAACTTGCAGAAGTCCTCCTTCCTTAGCTTTCTCAAATTATAGGTAAGAGCTATTACACCTGGCCTTTATCTGTTAAATGTAAGGGCATTAGTTTTAAATTCTGTAATAGATAGGAACAGGATATCTTTTGTTATTTTTTTCTCAGTCTCTCTAGACATTGAACATGGGTATGTTTTTATAATTGACAAATCATCATCATTATTAAATGGTTAATTTAAATGGGAACATGTAATGCAGCTAATTAGATTATATGCTTAACACTGAGTTGAGGATTTTCAATCTGGCATTATCCATAGGTAATAATTTGCTTCAAGGCTATTAAAAATTAACCTTTGCAGGGTGCTGGCGGCACATACCTTTAATCCCAGGCAGACGGATCTCTGTGAGCTTGAGGCCAGCCTAGTCTACAGATCTAGTTTCAGTACAGACAGGGCTACAAAGAGAAACCCTGACAAAACAAAACATAAACCAAAATTATTCTACAATTCTCATTTCCCTGGAGTGACTTATTAGAACTTATTAGAGGTTAACATGAAACATGGGGCTATAGTGATACTTGAAGCAAGAAATTTGGTCTTGTCTAAAGCAGATTCTGTGGATAAAATGGTTTAGGTGTCTGCATCAATTAGAAAGCCACTTGTCATAAAATCAGCAGGGGCAAAGGGAGGTCTGGAAGATAATGGGAGGAGAGGAGGAAGGGGAAACTATGATTGGGATGTAAAATAAATGAATTAAATTTAATTAATAATAAAAAAGCAGCTATGGAGACTGCTGTAGATATGCTGACCGTATCAATCTGTAGATTTGAAGCAAAAGCGTCCATAAATGGTAAAGTCTTCGTCAAATATTTCCCATATTCTCTTTATTTTCGGGGGATAACAAATTATTTGAACATTAGGTTTTTTATCTGAAAAGTATTCTTATAAAATAATAAGATTGGTATGTGAAAACATAAACTATGCTTTAATTAAAATAATGGCAACTTAGTTTTAATTTACTGAATGTCTGTTATGAGTAAACTATCATCCTAGCTAGTTGTCTAACTGGCAAGCCATAACTTACCTAAGAATAAGCCTGGTTCAAGCTTAAGAAGGGATGAGTCTAGGGGTTTGGTCCAGTTGTTGTTTCTATG